>APFE030893157.1:97682-220176 GCA_000404065.3 Pinus taeda
GCGTGCATATAACCAAAATAACACCTAGCGCATTCCGTCTTTGAACCCAAAATACATCAACAAAAAGGCTTTAGATGGCCTCTATAGTAAAATAAAAGTATGTTACAACAAATACCTAATATCATCAAAATGATTGTGTGTGTTGGGATCTCCATCATCAATATCACCCTCTAAGCATTAAAATAAGACATGAAAAGTTTAACTTGTTAAATCAAGATTTTGTTTGAGTAATGGGTACATTTTTATTAGGGTCAATCAATCAACAATCAATGTCACCATCATTGAGTTATATACAGGACTTATTCCTCTTAGCAAAATGCTAATTCCATACCCTCACACAAAATTCAATGGAAGTGTTCAATCCCCCCAATCCTGAAGTCTCATTAAATATGTTGCTTTTGAGTGGAATCTAAAATTTTAATTTCTTCATATGAAATCCAATGAGGTTGGAACCACTATCAAACAATCCTTAAAAAATTAATGGTAATGTTAATAATTTAAGTAAAACAAACATTTTCTTAAATGTCAATTTTTCTTTAAGAAGCCCTAGGGTTGAATATTTGGCTTCCCCACTCATAAATTATTGTTTTTAAACAAAATTCAAAGGGATGCTCATATGTCTTTCTTTAGAGGGTAGGGGCGCACTGTGGAGTAGGTAAATCTCCTCTGCGAACATAGGTGGTCCCTTTAGCCCAAGAGTGGGTCTAGCCACAAACAAAACAATGTAATGTAAACTTCCTTATACTAGAATTGAATAAGAGGGCCTACCTATTAGAACGCCAATCCGCTTGATGGTGATATCGCTTCTTTGCTCCAGCTTCCTTTCGTTCTTTCCGTTCAAATACTTGAAACAAACACACAAGAGACAACAACAAACATGATAACATACAATCACATTCAATCTACTTAAAAAGTCAAGGAATCTTAAGCCATCAAATGTAATATGACACTTAATGTAGGAAATAAACCATTAGTTGTATTAATAAAACTCAAATAAAAATACAACCTGAGCCTTGACGTTGCAGGTTCCCTTTGGCATGTCCGGTTCCAGCACCATTAGAAGCATCTCATGGTTCACCCTCAACACAATGGAAGTTCAAGGCCTCTTTCCTTATGCTCCAAAACTAAACACCACAAGCTTATTCTCCCTTCACACACAAACTAGAAGGCTAAGGATCTCAATATGGCTCTCAAGATTTGTAGATTATTTTAGCCCTTTCATTAGCTGGCTGAGAGTGTAAAATGGGGAGTTTATATAGATTTGATGGAAGGGAAATGGATCCTCTTATGGTGGGAGAGGCCTTATCCCTTATGGTTTGTTCCATCTTAATAGGGGAAAGGAGCCCAAACAAACTCTCTGGGCTCTATCTTGCTCAACCATTTACCAGACTTTCGTTCATGAAGCTTCTAGAGCTGGAAGCTTTGACTCCATTTTTAAAAACTTGCCAAAATAGGTTTGGCACAAGTGATGAAAGGCTCACTTATGTCGTTTAGTACTAGTCCTAGTTTTAAACTCTGCAAATCGGCACAAGGGAAGAGCTGAGCACTAGCGCCGATCTTGAAAATTAAGCTTGAAGGAAGATTCTTGGGAAATGATGAAAGAGGAAAATGGGCTGCAAATGAAGAGGAATGTAGGGACATGTTCTTCATGGCAGGGAAACATATGAGGATCACTATAGAGGTCATCTAGGATCGAGGAATGGGGAGTATAGGGATTGTGACAAAATGTTGCGTAACAGATTCCCCCTAAAGCATGAAGGTCAAACAAGTGTGAGGGGTGAAATCCTTTACGAGTAGATGCATGGAACCAAAGGAAACCGCTGAAAAAACTACAAGCAAGCATAGATACATATACATCACTGAAATCTCTTATGCATGAATCGTGGTATGGACGCAACCACCTAGAAGATGATCATGTAAATAGATCCAAGGTATGGGCGCAACCATCCAATAAGAAGGATCATATCAAACCCAAGGTATTATTGCAACCATCCGATGATGAGAAGGATCACATATAACAGACTTATGGTATGGTCACAACCATCCATTTGAAAGAGACATGTATGTAAGCATGATCATGTCACATTACCCCGCAACGTGGACTTGTGTAATCTGAGCCCAGGGTCTTGCGCTCTAACAAGACCATATCAAAGTACAATTTCTAGCATGTGAATAGATGTGTTGATGTCGAACATGTTAGAAAATCGTTTGATTACCAGTCAATGATGTGAACTGTTAACAAGCACGGGAGAAACCACCAATAATGACAATGGCTCTCAAGGTACTAGCAGCACAATTCATGGAATGTGAATAAGCAACTAAAGTCAAACACCCGTGAAGTCACCCAATCAAAGGCCAATGATGTGAAAATTTCGTCGAGTGCAAAGAACTTGCCATTAGGGCATGCAAGCTCTAAGGTACTAGAAGGGAGTCTCTCAACCAACTTCTTGGATAATGAGTTGAAGTCCAAAGGAAGTGACTATGTCGAAGGAGGGCCATGATGTATCCCACATCATCGACATGAGATAAGGGATGCAATGATTATGAATGATACAGAGAAACAAGAATGAGTGTAAACTGCATAAGGATTAACTCTTGAACATATCAGCGACACGACTTCGCAGTTTGGCAACTTTGGGATCCACAGGATTGGAGGTCATGATGACAAGTTAAAGATAAAATGGAAAGGCAAAAAATGACGACCCAAACCCAGGAAGGTCAATGATGAAGTGGGGATATCCCAACCCGACACGAAACAAAAGAGTGTCATGTTTAAGAGTGACTACTTGCCGACTCAATTGGTAAAAATTTCCCATTTTCCCCCACCATTTCAGGCAGGTACCCCAATTATTTTTTATCACAAGCTTGAAGGGGATAGCATTTGCTTGCACTGTAAGTCCATCCTTCAAATGAATCTGACCTAGTAAGATTAATGAGCCCTAGGAAGGAGAGCTCATGTCCGTCATGTTGATGAATCTGATGTCATTTAATCTTTTAATGAGCCAGACAAAGGTGTAACTCAGTATCTTTTTCATGTTTAGAGAGTTTGAAAAAGACATAGAAAAGAAAACTCCAAAAGGTCCCTTTTCGTACAATTGTGTCTCTCGAGCCTGAAAAGGTAGAAAATGATACTTAAGAGAACTGCTTGACCATGTCAGCCAAGGAGTACCTTTTTCGTAAATAGTTTATCCAGCCCAGGTAAACATATACTAGGTAAATGGAATTTCATAGCCTTTAATGAGTTCAAAATGACAAGAGCTTGGCAATCTTTCCGTGTTTTAAGGGTTGAAAAAGAGATGAAAGCAGACCCCCCATTTTTATTCTCTTTAACAAGTCAAAAAGGGAAAAATACTTGACGATCTTTTCATTTAAGTTCTTTATGAGTCGAGAAAAGAGCTTAAACACAACTCCAGCACCATCATCAACAATCCATCACCTGTCGCTGCACAAGACGCGAATGCATTATCCGATTTCTAACGTAAAAATAGGCAAAAAATGCTTTTAAAACGCTAAAACCTCATGAAAAGTTTATAAAAAGGGGAAAGTAAATAATTTTTTACCATTTACCTTTTTTGCCTTATTTGAAGCAAATTTACCCACTTGTGCCCTAAATCGATCGACAAACCATCAGTTGCAGGTAAGAGCTGAGACCCTAAGCTTTGTTTTCATACCTATTTTTCCTATTTTTAACCATGTTTCAGATTTTTGAGGGGATTCTTAGAAAAAATTCACCCTCGGTCGGTGCGAGATCCAAGCTCAGGATCACGCCAATAGAGAGATTACAACATGCACTTGCACCGTCGGCACAGAGAAATTAATCATTTCTGCCCAGTTTAAATGCTTTAAATCTGCAATTTCTTGGTCAAAGATTGATGTTGACTTGAATCCATGGTGTTTGCAGGAAAATTGCAGTGAAAAAATGGTTGATTGGAAAGAACGTGAGCATGAGGCAATTGATTCATTGGCATTGGCACATCAAAGTTGTCTGGATACTATGAGGAACTACGAGCTCCTCAAATTCTTCCTTACACCGGGACTTCGGGTTCAACCTGAGCTGTTACAATATTTGACCAGTCTGTGGGACGTTGGACGGAAAGTCTTTGTGATCCGGGACCAAGAGTTGGAGCTAGAGACTTCAGACATCTACTTGATCATAGGACTGCCCCAAAGAGGGGGAACCAATCAGTTTGTATGGGGTCAGGTCCATTGGGGCAAGTGTGAACATGTTGCTTGTAGGACATTGTCCAAAAGCGTTGAAATCAAAAAGCGGCAAGGTTGATATCATGAGTGTTAACGAACTTGTACTGAAAGTGTTGCTTTTGACCATAAACAAAGTTGTTGGGGCACAGGCATTGCACGAGTCCAACAAGTCCAAATTCCAGTATGCCATAGGCTGCACAACGCCCACTGTCTTCAACTGGGTGGAAGCCATGAAAGTGAATATGAAACGCCAATTATCCAAATGCAAGGTGGGGAACCTGAAACAATTTGGATATGGTTCCGTTATGGTGACTTTCTTTTTGGAATGGATCCCACTATTTCACTATCAGTTGGTAGAGGTAAACCCTCCCTTGCCACGAGATCCACGGATGGTCTGATGGAGTGAACTGATGCCCAGAACAGGCGGGGCCAACATATGTCATACAAGCCTGCCTTCTTTGCATGGCTGAGGTGTCAACTGATTGTGGTAGAGGATTGGCCATATAACGGTACTGACTTCTGCGACGATCTTGAAATGCCTCTCCCAGAAGGGGAGGATTTTGATGATGGAGGTAAGTAAACAATTTTGATTTTTGATTTTTTATTGTTTTTGAAATATATGCATTCGTGACACTTTGATTTTGTAATTGTAGATGTGGGAGAAGAGCGACCAACTGGGATGTCCCCGATCGCTAGACGCATTGCTCGACAACTTGAGATTGCTCCTTATCAGGAAGGAGACAATAATGAGGAAGAGATTGTGTGGAATATCGATAACCTGACCAGAGGCATCCCAGAGTATGCCTGAGTGGCAGACATTCCACGCCAATATCAGCGGCACACAGTAGGAGTGTTAGATCAGATACGCTATTTACTCACTCGAGTAGTACGAGTAGTAATGTGTTATCATGAGCACCATGCCGAGTAGTCCATAGTTTTAGCATTTACAGTTTTGAGGCTTGTGAACCACAGATGTACTGAACACATATATTATTTTTGGGTTTTGATGTATGACATGCAAACATTATCGACACACACACACACATATATATATATATGTTATATTTCCTGTTTACTATGATACAATGTTTTGTTTTTCACATGTTGTGTAAATGTTTGCCTAACACATAATTGGCTAATGCACCTGTTAATGTATTCATATGTCTAGGAATGTGATTATATGTGAGATAATCAAAATTTCTTTCTAATAGACGAATATGCAAATACATTCTCAATATGTGACGGTTTTTGACGAAATATCGCCCATTGAGTTGAAGAACAACAAGTTGCAAATAAAGGTTAACGACCATTTCCCAACAGTTCGATAACATTGTTATATTCAACAATGTTATTAGTTGTTCGACCCAAACAAATACCTTGAAGATCAATGAACTCGCCATTAGGGGCATAGATAGCCCATGTCACGGAGGATAGATTCTGGGTACTGCGCAAGCACCATCAGTGAAACCAACGTAAGGAGTCACAAACATCTGCAAAGCAGGTGAAGACATAATAAGCACACCAAACCAAACTGTACAAAAATGAATAACACACTTATGTACAAAAGTAGCCATGTGAGATGACTTAGGCATAGTACTTTTTGAGATACAACCCATTGTGGGGCTTGTATAAGGGGTTGCCCTCATAATCAATCAACTCATAGGCCCCTTTTTATAACACACACTTGAAAATATAGGGCCCATGCCACATGGGTTTGAATTTACCTACCCCCAGCTTATCATTGGCTTGGTCATATAGGAGGACCAGATCACCCTCAGAAAAAACACGAGGAGAGACCGACTGATCAAAATGGGACTTAACCTGCTTTTTTTATGCTTCAATGACTAAAGTAGCGAGACGGCGAGTTTCATCCAATTGTTCTAAATACAAGAGACACTCTTCTTGAGATGAGGTTTCGGGGAGTAGTTCAACAACCAATTTGAGTGAGGGAATTTCACAATCAATCGGTAAATTTTCTTCCAGATCATAGACGAGCTAGAAAGGTGTGAATCTAGTTGTGTCTTTAGTTGAGGTTCAGTAGGCCCATAGAGCCAAAAAAAGCATGAGATGCCAATTTGATTTGTGCATCCCAATAGTACGTTGAAGCATAGTGATTAACACTTTGTTTACAGCTTCAACTTGGCCGTTGGCCTAAGGGTAGTATGGAGTTGAGTTGTCGTGATGCAAGCCCAACGTAGAAGTCAACTCAGCCATCACGTAATCACAAAAATGGGAGCCATGGTCAGTGACAATGGCTTGAGGCACTCCAAACCTGGAAATAACATGATTGAATAGAAATTGCACCACCGTTTTACCGTCAACTGAATATGTAGGCATCACTTTAGCCCATTTGGTGAAGTAATCCATCATAACAATAATATAACCATGCCCCCTGGCCGAACAAGGGTTATAGGTCATAAAATAAATGCCCCATTTAGCAAAGGGACCAACGGTAATAACAGAGTGAAGAAGAGTGGGTGGGGCATGCATTTTGCGCTGATAAATCTGGCACTTGTGGCATTTGCAAACAGGAAGGATGCAATCCTTAAAGATGGAGGGCTAGAAGTAACCAACACGGAGGATCTTTTGAGCAATGGCATAGCCAAACATATGACCACCACATGCGCCAGAACGACAGTCATTCAAGAATGTTTCAGCCTCATTGAGAGTTAAACATCGGCGAAGAATTGAATCAACACCAACACGGTATAAAGTATCCCCAATGATGCGGTAAGGTTGAGATTGATGCCAAATGCGTCGACGATCATCCTTGGTCAACGCAAATCGAAAGGTAGAATTTTGGAGATACATGATGATATCATTGTATCAGGGATAGAGAGTGCTAATCAGAAAAAGAGTCTTGTTGAGGAGATGATCATCAGCACCAGTATGAAGAGAAGCAGAGGGAAGAGAGCAAATCAACTCAGCAAATACAAGTGATTTCTTAGATTTGGCAGTAGTGAACACCAATTCAAATTCTTGGAAGATAATAATCCACTTAGAATACTTGCCCCTAAGTAACTGACAAGTCAGAATGTAAGCCATGGGGTTACACTCGGAAATCACAGTTATAGTGCGGAGGAGAATATAATGCCGAAAGCGTTGAACAACAGCCAAAGCCAACTTCTCAACATGAGCATAACGGGTCTCGGTATCGAGGAGATTGCGACTGAGGTAATAAATGACATGTTCATGACCTCCATCATCATCTTGCATTAGCACCATGGCGATAGTGCTAGAAGCTGCAACTAGATAGAGGAAATAATCACGATGATAGTTTGGAGGATGCAACATAGGAGCATTAATGAGGACAACCTTCAAGTCATCAAAGGACTTTTGGGTAGTCTCATCCCAAATGAACAGAGTTCCTTGCTTAAGCAATCAGGTGAACCCTAAAGCTAGCTAAGCATACTTAGGCACAAAACGACAAAGGAAATTCTCTTTCCCTTGCAGACTATGTAATTAATGCAACAAAGAGGGAGGGAGTAGATTAACAATAACCTTGAATTTAAGAGGATCAAGATGAATCCTATCTTTCGAAACAATAAAATCGAGGAGTCGTCTGGATCAGCACAAAAGACACACTTATGCCGATTTAGCTGAATGTTATAGTGTATACAATGAAGAAAGATTTTTCGAAGATGATCGGGATGGTCATGGCGCTTATGTGAATGAGCAGGAAGATCATCCAAGTAGGGTTGAACAATGCTTTTAATGTCATGGAAAGCATAGGACATTTCTCTTTGAAAAGTAGCCCCAACATTATTAAGGCCAAACTGGAGCTTTTTATATACGAAAGTCCCCCACGGACAAATAAAGGTGGTCTTATCTTGATTGGTCGGTGCAATGTTTATCTCGTTATAACCAGAAAAACCATCCATAAAGGAGAAAATCTCACTCCCAACACATTCATCGATGATCTGGTCTATAAAAGAAGTGGGGTAATTATCCTCTAGACATGCACGATTAAGGTCACGGTAATCAACACAGACTCGAATGATGGCCTGATTCTTAGTTACCAGTACGATATTTGACACCCAATCTATCAGAGGGATAGGATAAATAAATCTAGCTTTAAGAAGTTTTTAGACTTCCCCTTTAATGGCGAACACTTTTCTAGGGTGCACTGGACGAAGTCATTGTCAAACGGGCTTTGCGTTAGCATAAGTTGGAATGTCGTGCATGACTATAATTGGGTCAATGTCAGGCATTTCTTCATACGACCATGCAAAACATCTCGAAACTCTTGAAAAAGATGGGTATAGAGCTTGATCTCATCAGGAGAACAAGTCACCCCAATATGAACCTTTACAACGATACCCGGTTTAACAAAAATGTCAATGAGCATCATTTGGGTAATATTACCCATGTTCCCTTTCGACCAAACTTCATGGGCCGTGATAGGCATATGAAGTAGGTTGGGTCGGGAAATGAGAAGAAAACTTCTCAAGACAGGTAGACATGACTGTCGGGCAAGGCAAGAACGAGGAAAGATGATGAGTATCATTCCACGGTGCTTCCTCCAGAGATATAATTTCCATGATACTTTCATTAGAAGGAAAAGTCTTGGTTAAGGGATCGGGAGAATCCTAAGAACCAATCTAGGGGGATTGAGAATATGTGTCAAGAGACGTACTTGAAGCAGTATGATCAGTAGGTACCGAAGCTGAAGCCAAAACAATCTCCCAATAATTGATCTCGGTAGGGCTTAATGACATGACATCACCCCATGTATCAACAAGATCAGGAGAGGGAATGACCCAAGGATCAGACTTAACCGAGATCATGTTAAGTGAGGCAACATGCAGAGGCGGGAGGGGAAAAATACCCATCAAGGTGTGATCCTTAAAAATTCCATCCCACACACTCTCATAAGGAGCATCGGTATGCTTCACGTAAGGAACATTACCATCCGACAAAGAAGAAGCAAAGAAAGACAACTGGCCGACTGTGACAATTTTCCCTTGATGGGGAAAATGGAGCATGCGAAATAGAGATGAGGTCACAACATGCATACCATGGGTCCAACTCTGTTCAAGTAGAAGATTATAGTTAATATTCACATCCACAATTTCTACTTCGACACTGACTGTCTTGCCTTCCAAAGTAATGGCAAGATTAGGAAGGACACCAAATGGTCGAGAATCATGCCCATCAAAGGATTCCAAAGTGTTAGGTGATTGGTTCAAGGTGGGAGAACCAATTGCCTTCCAATAAGAGACAGACATGATGTAGGTGGAAGCACCTTCATCAATGACAATCATGTGGATTGTCTTCTCATTAATGATCACCTTAATGAGAAAGGCAATCTGATGAGGTAAGCGTGGAACTGGGTTTTCCAGATCAAAACAGATGAGATTGGAATCATATGGATCAATACCTCTAATAGCCGATAGCAATGCTTTCTGTTGAGAAGGACAACTGTGAAGGACCTCGAGAGTAGACATAGCTGATGATGCTTGAACCAAATCCTCAACAATGTTATAATGTTGAGTGGCTCGAGCATTTGGATTGTATGAGGATTTTCATAGTACACACCGAGAGGGTGGTCAAATAGAGAAATCAATATTAGGTCGTTCTATATGGAGAGGACCAAAGGTAGACGGGATAGAGGAGGAAGGGGTACCTTCTTTTTCTTTCCCTGTCGTCGGATTAGGTGTTTGATAATGTTTTGATATGGAAGCCACATTTATAGGCGTACTCATCATAAACAGTTGGGAACTTGAGGAAGTGGACGACTAAGGTTGGTCTACCATTTGGGTATTTTGGGATGGAAAGGGCTCTTTTAAGACAGCTAGGGTCCCTTTGAGCAAGTGACTAACTTTTGATCGTTGGGGACAATATTTAATATAGTGATCCTCCTCATAGATGACGCAGGGATACTTGGGCTTCCTTTGAGAAGCATTGCCAACAAACAACTTAGGAGGGCCCTGTTTTGGGGCATTGGCTTTGGCCTTGCCTTTGTGTAAGGACTCTGGACACCACATATCTCCACAATGGTATGATATTGTCCACTTTGGGCCTAAGCCCTCATGGATTTGCTTTTGGACTTACCCCAAAAGGCCTCATACCAATGGAGATATTTGTCCATCCTTATATACCCATGATCCTCCCCACTTCTAGTCAATGTGGGACTTTGGTCGTATACCCAACACTAAATATGTCTCAAATTAATCTGGTCATTTTAATTTTAATTTTTCTTAATTACATCAATTTTTTGAGATGATAAATATTGTTAATAACTTTAATGAGGAAATAAAAAATTTGAATGTAAAGTGACAATGTAATAGTGTTGAATGATAGAAAATGTGAATAATAAGAATATAGTCAATTACAAATAATATTCATTGATCTGAACTTAAACAGGAATGAAATAACTTACATATATAATCATAAACACAAATATGTAGCAAAAAAACACTTCATTTCATTAATAGAAAAATACTAAACTATGCTTACAAACAGAATGGAAATAAGATAGCTCGGGTGATGGTAGCTTATCTATGAGAAGATATGCGGCAGTTACATGCATCTCAACTGTGTTACATTGAGGCTCAAGCACATATTTATTATTGGAAAACATGAGAAAACCCTAACCAACGAAAACCCTAACCCCAAGAGATGTAACACCAAGCGTTTGTGGGCCCCATTGGGGTTAGTTAGGTAGTCGACTTCCTTGGGTCATAACTTGGTCATATTATCTCCATTTGGTGTGTACAATAAATTTTTGGAAAGGTCTCTCCGAGTACTACAGGTTTCATTGTGGGCCCTTTCCTACAACTATATGCCTACCACAGACCCTAAAAAAATGTAGTTTATGGGGTCAAAACTACTCTGGAAGTTCAGGACCCAAAAAACTGCTAACAATAGTTAATGCTGAAATGAACAAGGAAACCAATGAAACTGACTGGGGGGTCTATGTGGAATAGGCAAGTGGCCACCAATATAAGCCTAGATCATTCCTTCCCCCTTAGGAAGCAATGGTCCACATTGCGTGCAGAGCTTCATGAGGTGATGAAATTTATGTTGAACCTGGTCCCTAGTGAACCACTTACCCTAGTGAAGGAGTTGGCCTACTATGACAACTCGATATAGTTGTATCCTCTGTTGGCGAGTATTCTTGATCTGTGTGTCCATGATTTGATCAGTTGTGGCATGTTCCATGCATTCTAGGTTGAACTCTATTAAGGTGAGCTCTTCTGTAATGTCACATGTTTCCAACAATGGTGGAAAAGATGGCTGAAAGCCATCTACATTAAAGACTAGGTGCAAAAAAATGAATGGTGGGATGCTAAGCTCAAAGGCTTTGTCACCAATGACCTTGGTGGTGGTGTATAGCCCATATCGGAGTGGGCGAATCTTGTGATGGGGTCCAACAAGGCACTCCTTCTGCAAATGTAGCCAAACTTTATTGACCACTTGGAACCTGTGCACACTTGACGCTGATCATGGTGTTGCTTGTAATTAACATTGGCTCTATCCAATATATCATGGACCTACTAGTGCATGTTTTGAATGCACTCAATGAAGTTGTTATCCCTTTTAGCTTCAAAATGAACATGAGCCGAATCTACCTAAGGGGTTGCAAATGGTATGGCCACATCAATGGGGCATAATGGATGAAATCTCAGCCCTACCTAAAAGTGGTTGGGGCCTATTGAGATGTGGAGAGCTTTATTGTAGCTATCTTGGAAATAGGGGAGACTTTCATCCCACGTGTGTCGATGCTTCGAGTTGTACATGCGCAGAATGTGTACGATCATCTATTGAAAACCTCTGTTTGGCCATCAGTTTGGGGATGCAAAGTCGCGGACTTAGTAAGTTTTGTATCCAGCATCGACCAGAGACTTTACCAAAATGCACTCAGGAATCCGTTGTCCTGATCTGAGATAATGGATTGTGGGATCCCAAAGTGTACCCATACACTCTCAAAGAAAAGCCTAGTAGTGGCCTCTATTGTGATACTCTTCTTGTAGGCATCCATGACGGCCATCTTATAGAATCTATCGATGACAACAAAATTGAAATTGTTTCCATGCTTAGTAGAAGGAAGGCCTGACATGTAATCCATGGAGACATATTACCAAGGTCGGATGGGAGTAGGTAGAGGAGTATACAGGCCTTGCTTCTTGATGGTTGGTTTGGCAATGACATAGGCGTGTAGGATCTAATGTACTTCCTAACATCCCGAAGAAGTTTCGGCCAATAAAAATACTTTTGTAATACCACCACTATTTTCTCTACTCCAAAACTTCCAACGACCCGACTATAGTGCGCCCCCAAATAATCTTGGCACACTCACTTGAAGTAAAACATATGTGTCCTAGGTGGCATAACAATGCATCTTGAAGGTGAAAATTTGGAACTTGCTTCCCTTTCAGGAGGGTCTGGTATATACTGTTGAATTCTTGATCGCTCTTATAACGATGCAGCCTTTGCGATGTCCCGTGCCCACAGGAGTTGAGCACAATGATTAGTGCCATGACTGGTGGTTAGCTAAGGAAATCAATGACATTATTGGTGTTGCCCTTGTTATACTTAATGTTCAAATGGAAATGTTGCAAATAGGTGGACCATTTTTTACGGCAATCATTCTGAAACTTTCCTTATGTATGTATGAAATGTAGAGGTCAGTGGTATGTGTGGATGATTGTTTCCTTCCCCATAATGTAACACTTCCATTGACGATAGACATGTATAATGGAATACATTTCTTTGTCATAAGTGGGATACTTTTAGACTGTGTCTGAAAGTGTGTCACTATGGTAAGCCATTAGATACCCTTGCTGAGTAAGAACCACACCAATAGCATAGTCGAAGTCATCTATGTCAATCTCAAATGGTTGTTGCAAGTCTAGTAATGTGAGGACTGGTGTAGAACAGAGGTGATTATTTAACTCAAAGAACACTTATTGTTGGGTTTCCGAACAAAGAACTTTTCATTCGCTCCACCCTTGGTGACTTGACTTAGAAGCCAAGTGATATGAGAGAACCCTAACATGAACCTACAATAGAAATTGGCAAGACCCAAAAAGTTGCAGAGCTTTGTTAGAGTGGATGGGGTTGGCGAATCCTGAATGACTTGTATCTTACATGGGTCCACATATACACCCTGCTCATCAATGATGTACCCCAGATATTGAATTTGGGTCAGGCCAAAGGTGCATTTCTCCAAGTTAACACATAGCTTGTGTTGGCACAGGTTTGAAGGACATGTAGAATATGGTGGAGGTTCTCTTCCCAACTCTAGCTAAAGATCTAGATGTCATCTAAATACATCACCATGAATGCATTGGTGAAGGGTCGCAAGATGTCATCCATCGGTCTCATGAAGGTTGCAGGGGCATTCGTTAATCCGAATGACAAGACCAACCATTCAAAAAGGCCCTCCTTGGATTTGAAGGTAGTCTTCCACACATCGGAGTGTTCGATAGGCACCTGGTGATAACCTAACTTCAAGTCGATATTGCTCAAATATTTGGCCCCCCTGAGCTGGTCCAAAAGGTCATCAATCTACGAGATTGGGTACCTATTCCTAACAGTGATTCTTTGCAATGCCCAATAATCAATATAGAGCCTCCAGGTCCCATCCTTCTTTTGTACAAATACAATTAAGATCCCACAAGGTGATGAGCTTGGCATGATGTGCCCTTTCTGCAATAGTTCCTGAATTTTCCTCTTGATCTCATCATTCTCCAAAACAGAGAGATGATAGATTGGTCCATTGGGAAATGATGCGCTTGGGGTTAGATCAATGGAGTGATTCACCTGACAGTGCAGAGGGACCCTTGTGGGTGAGGCAAAAATATCCCTATACTCCTCCATGATCTTGTCCATTTGTTGTTGCTATGTAGAGGAGCCCTTCCTAGAAGTCGTGGCCACAACCTTCTTCTTGCCCTGGGGGAGAATAATAAGAAAAACATATTTCCTAGTCTTGGAAATGATCTTACTAAATTGCTTTCCAGTGATCAAAGAGATGGCGATAAGCGGGGCTACCTTTGGTATACTGTACAACTTATTAGCCAAAGTAAGAATCACAGAGTGAGGTCTAGACTCATATACAACATGTTTCTTCCACAAGTATGGATTTCCTAACAATACAACACAAAATTCAAGAGGAGCAACGTCACATAGTACCTCATTAGTGAAGGGCTTGATGCTATATGGAAGGTAACACTGCTAGCTGACGTGAAGATCTCGCCCATGGTGAAGCCACTCGATGGTGTATGGATGTGGATGTGATGTAGTCTGTAGGTCCGACTGCTTCATGACCTCTACTGAAATGAGGTTATTTTGGCTCCTGCTATTGATAATGAACTGCAGTGGAGAACCCTTCACCCAGGTCTGTGAGTGGAAGAGGCATTCCCCCTCCTCTACATCTTCAGGCTCAATTCTATGGATGTTGGTGGTGGCCACGGTGGCACTAGGCTCCACATCAATGATCTAATTCCTTTTGTTAGTTCCCTTATCAAGTTTTGATTCAGAGTAAGAACATGCATTTGATTCGGAAGCCTTCATCTTGGCCACCAGTGACTGGCCTAACACTCACTTGTATTATCAGTGGAGCTCTTATGGAACTCACACCATTTTCCTGTGTCCTTCTTCATATTCTGGGTGTTGTTCTCTACTTGTGGCTTCAACAGGCCTTCCTCGATAGCCCCTCCTTGACTTGGTTCTTTGTTCTATTGTTTGGGGGCACCTTTTCCTTGCTTTGGATTTGTAGATCCAAAGTCTCGCTTCTTTTGTTTAAACTTCTGCTCAATCTTGACAGTGTATTGATACATCGTGACGAGCGAGGAAATGTCCAAGAACTACATCTCATCCTGCATGTACTTGTGTAGACAGTCGCAGTACTTGAGCACCAAATGCAACTCAGTGTCCTTGATACCCAACTTTGTGAGAAGGGTATGGAAATTATTTGTGAACTATGGCACATCTTGGTCCCTGCCCTACCATAACATGGTCCACTTTATGTATTTGTCTTCATAGATCCCGATAAGGTAATATTTTCCTTGATGCCATCTCGGAAAGAATTCCAAGTGGGTGTGGCTCAAAATAGTGATGGTTCACTCTCGTCCTTTTGTTTATAGTAGGTTTACCACAAGTGCTTGACGTGTGGAGCGCCTTTAAGAAGTGAAAAAGTAACCTTTTCCCAATTGGAAAAGCCATGAACTAAAAAATATCCTTCCAATAGATTTAACCATTTAGCTATGATTTCTGCATCTTTCTAGCCTTCGAATATGGGAATATCAAAGTTAACTTCTACCTTAAAATGAGTGGCACTTGCAAAGTGGTTGTTCGATGATGATGCATCACCCGTGGGTAGTCATCGAAGGATCTAGGAAAAGTTATCCATCATCATTCGCCTCTGTCGCTTGAGGACTTCCTTGAACAACATTTTGAAAGGATCTCCTACCCCCTCATTTTTCTTTTGTTCTGCCATGGGAGGTTGTTAGGTTTTGCGAAACTGATCTTGCAATGGTTCAACCAGATCAAGCCCTAACTACTTGTACCCTGACCTCGTTGGGGACATGTAAAGAAAAACAGAGAAAGAGTAGATCGCTCTGATACCATTGGTCCGAACTTATACAAGAACATAACAACATAGATATATAATCATAAACATAGAGATGCATTAGAAAAAAACTCTATTTCATTAATAGAAAAATACTAAACTATGCTTACAAACATAATGGAAATACGATAACTCAAGCGATGGTAGCTTATCTCTAAGAAGATATGTGGCCGATACATGCCTTTGAACTATGTTACAATGAGGCTAAATGCCTATTTATTATTGGAAAATATGTTAAAACCCTAAACAACCAAAATCCTAACCCTGAGAGATGTAACACCAAGAGTTTGTGGGCCCCGTTGGGGTTAGATGGGAAGCCAACTTCCTAGGGTCGTAACTTGGTCATATTATCTATGTTTGGTGCATACAATACCTTGCTGGAAATTCTCTTTGAGTACTACAAGTTTCACTGCAAACCCTTTCCCATAGTTACGGGCCTACCACAGACCCCAAAAAAACGTTGTTTAGGGAGTGAAAACTACTCCAGAAATTTAGGACTCGAAAAACTGCTAAAAATAGTAAATGCTGAAATGAATAAGGAAACAGATGAAACTGACTAGGGGGTATAGGTGGAATAGATGGGTGGCCACCAATATCCACCTGGATCATTCATTGTTATTAATCTCAAACTATTTTCTTCTATTATTCTTATTGTCACCCTTGTTACTTTTGTCATCTTTTCATATCGATTGTCATATTTTCATATCAATTATATGAAAATGATAGGTTAAATCATAAACCATTTAAATATTTAGCTCGAGATATTGTAGTAAACATCATACCTTGTCTCTCTCTCTCTCCAATATTAATAGGTTGAATTACTATAACACAAAAATCAATGTACGTTGTCAGTAATGTTTTGTGCTTACACTCAAATCAATGCACAATGTTAATCCAATCACTTTAAAATTAATGTACCATCATACATCCAATTACATCAAATCATAAATCAACCTCTAGACTGAAATCAATGCATATAACACAAGTAATCAAATAAGATTATAAAACAACATTTACACTCCAATCAATGCATCTAGTGCAAGTAAGCAAATAAGATTATAAACCAACATCTACATTGAAATCAATGCATCTAGTGCAAGCACTCAAATATTATTAGAAATCACCATCTACACTGAAATCAATGCATCTAGTGCAAGCAATCAAATATGAATATAAATCACTATCTACACTAAAATCAATGCATCTAGTGCAAACAATCAAATAGGATTAGAAATCACCATCTACACTGAAATCAATGCATTTAGTGCGAGCAGTCAAATAGGATTAGAAATCATTTACATTTAAATCAATGCATTCAGTGAAAGCAATCAAATGTTATTAGAAATCAACAAATACATTGAAATAAATACATCTAGTGCAAGCAATCAAATAGGATTATAAATCACCATCTACACTGAAATCAATGTTGCATTTAGTACAAGCAATTAAATAGGATTAGAAATCATCTGCATTGAAATCAACGCATATAGTGCAAGAAATCAAATATCATTAGAAATCAACATCTACACTAAAATCGATGCATCTAGTGCAAGAAAGCAAATAGGATTATAAATCACATCTACACTGCAATCAATGCATCTAGTGCAAGAAATATTCTTCCCTCTCCCTCGTTCATATATATCTATGTCTCCCTCCATCTCTCCTTCTTTGTCTCTTTATCTCAACCTCCAAAACATACATGCTCTCTCACTCCATATATATCAATCTCTTTATCCCTTCCTCCCTCTCTCCATCTCTCTCTTCTTCTCTCTCTTAAGTTTCCATCTATATCTCTATATCCCTTTGTCTCTCCATATCACCCCCAAAACATACAATATCTTTCTCTATATATCTATCTATGCCTACCTCCTCCTCTCCATCTCTCTCTTTCTCTCTCTCTCTCTCTCCCCACTTCTATCTCTCTTCCCTCTTGTTGCCCTCTATCCCTCTCTCTCTATCTTCCTTATCACTCCCTTTGTCTCTCTCTCCACCTTTCTCTCTCTATTTATTTCTTCTTACCTCCCTCTCTCTCACCCTCCAACCCCATCCCTCTTTTCCTCCCTCTCTCCACTCTCTCACATCTTCTCTATATTCCTTCCTCTCTCTCCCCCCCCTCTCTCTCTTCACCCTCCAACTCTATTATCACCCCCAAACATACAAACTCTATCTCCTCTCTCCCTTGTCACTCCCTATCTCTCTTCCCTTCTCACTCTCTATGTATTTCTTCTTCCCTACCTCTCTCCCCCTCCAAATCCATCTCCCTATCCCTCCCTTTCTCTGTGTCTTTCTCAAGTCTTCTCTCTCACACTTCCTCTCTCTCCCTTTCTATCCTACATCCCTCTCTCTTCCCCCATATTTCTCTCTCTCTCTCTTTGCCCTCTAATTCTCTCTCTTCCCCATCACTCTCATCCCCTCTCTCAAGTCTTGTCTCTCATTCTTCCTCTCTCTCCTACCTCCCTCTCTCTTCCCCTATCACTCTCTCTCCCCCTCTCCCTCCCCCTCTCCCCCCCCCCTTTTCCCTCCAATCCTCTCTCTTCTCCCATCACTCACTCTCTCTCTCTCTCTATGTTAATATATCCCTCCCCCTCTCCTTCTCTCTCCTTCTCTCCCCCCTTCTCTCTATCTCTCCTTTTTTGTCTCTTTATCTCACCCCTAAGCGTACACTCTCTCTCTCCACTTCTCACTCTATATGTCTTTCTTCCTCCCCCTCTCCCTCTCCAAATCCATCTCTCTATCCCTCCCTCTCTCACAAGTCCTCTCTTTCATCCTTCCTCTCTCTCCCTTTCTCTCCTATCTTCCTCTCTCTTCCCCCATGTCTCTCTCTTTTTTTCCCTCTCTCTCTTCCCTCCAATCCTCTCACTATCTCACTCCCTCTCCCCTTCTCTCTCTCCCTCCTCCATCTTTGTGTTTCCTTATTCTTCTCTTACCCTTCTCTACCTCTCTCTTCATTCCTCCTCTCCCCTCTCATTAAATTTATCTCCATCTCCCCTTGTGACTCCCCCTATGTCTCCGCCTCTATCACTCTATGTCTTTGTTCTTCCCTCCCATATATTTCTAAAGTTAATATATATCACGATATATTAATGTAGATTACAATATAACAAATTTAATATTGTATTAATCCAAAGTTATTAAATTTAATAATATTAATATTGTAATATATTAATATGAATATTAGATTTAATAATAATAATATTATTAATCTTTAATATTAATATTAGGGTTGATAATTTTTCATGGTACTAATAATAGTTTTGCCGATAGGCTTCACCTAAATAAAACTTCTTTTTTGAGTTTTCTTAAATATAAAGAGGTTTATGGAGTAAATATAAAAATAGGTTTATTTATTTACCATACCTCTAGTTTATTTATATTTTTATTTGTTTAAGATACCTCTTTTTTTGAGTGTTCCTAAACCTCTTTATATTTTAAATTTATATTTTGTTTATACATAATAATAATTAGATTGATTTTTAAATAGTGCCACACTAAATTAAAAATGTTAAATGTTAAACATTATGTTTACATGTTTTCCTGTGTATGTTTAAGTTTTTAAGCTTGTTATGTTTTCAAGTGAGATCTACCTCCATACTCGGTTGTTACATTTTTATCTGAGATCTACCCCATCCTCAGTATACTCGGGTGGAGCCCCTCTCTCAATGCAATAAATTTTGAAATTAAGAAAATAAAATAGGTTTTTGAAAACAACATAGCCCAAACCATAATTATTTTTCGAGTTGAAATATTTTTATTGAAATTTTTACCATATCATATTAAATTCAAATCAAAATTCAAATTCGAACTTAGTAACTATGTCAAAAATACTACCACTACATTCAACATTTTGTTCAATGGCCATGAGCATGCATTTTGTGAGACGATCACGTGCCCATCTTGAGTACGATCTTCAAACACATGATAAAAAAGAAACCTTATCTCTGCCACACAATCATAAAACACTCAAAAATTTTTGTCACTGCCATTTCTATGAAGCTCCGCAAACCACTAACCTTCTCTTTTGATCTCCAATGATATATCCTGCTCTACAGTGGAATATGCTCACTGGTGCACGTGGGGTCTCTAAGACTGCCTTCTTACCAGCTCCAAATGCCCCCTGCCCAACTGTTTTGCTGCCTCTGTCTGCCATATACTATACCCCTATGTTTCAAGGCAGTTTCAAGGTAGTGTGCCTGACCTCATCAATTTTTTTGTCGTCTGCATTGCAGACGACCACGATTGTTGGTTTGGCACCAACTTTAACCTTAGCCACCACTACTTCAAAACCCTGAGAAATTCCCTGCGTGTACCCAAATATGATGGATCAAAGCTCTGCCTGCCACCACTAAGTATCATTTCGACACCTCTATCATTATAGCAGGGGAAGAAATCTCACGCAACCCCAGTCTTGGATCGGTTTCACAAGTTCATCATTTCCAATTTCTTTTAAGGGTAATTTTGCATAGGTCAAGAATAGTTAATTTTCAACCCTCACATTGCACTACCATTAATCAGTTAGGTCTTTGCAATAGCGTGTCCTCCTTGCCACTTGAAACCTTCATGCACATTGTTCGCACAAGGTTCTAGGCTATGAAAACCATTAGATGGCATCTCCCTCCACACCCACCGACCCCCTTAGCCTAATAGAGCGGTTGCAGGGATTGATTTTCAGGAATCGGCATTTGCAAACTCTGGCTCGATTGGGCCAATCGGCATTTGCAAACTCTGGGTCGGTTGGGTCTCGGGGTGTGCGGGAATTGAGCTCTGCCACTTCACCCTGGGGCTGTCACGCTGGGGCTGGTTGGCCCTGGTAGCTGGGGCTGGTTGGGCCCTGGTAGGCTAGGAGGGAGCTGCCTCAAAATTTAGTTAAATATGTCTTCATCACTCAGGTTTTTAGTTTATTACAATAAAGTTTCTAAAACTTTTTAAATGCTTCATTACATACAATTCAGAGAACCTAAATAAATAAATAAAAAACAAAAAACATATGCCAAAATTCATTCCCATTTAATCTAGTCAACTTTAACTTTTTACATGTTTCAAATTTACCTAACATTTTATCATAATCCCTCTACTATTCTTCAATAAATGAAACAAAATATATTCAAATTAGAAATTCGCATCACGCATCCCTGACAATATTCATGATTTTCATAACCCATTGCATGAAGTTATAGTACTATAAATGTGCATTTATTCATTGTGCATGGCTCTAAGATTTCTCAATTAATGGGATAGCATGGCTATCTATGGCCCTAAGCCTAGTGTTCATTATTGATGAGTTTCATGATTATTTCTTCCATGAGTGAAAAAGTGAGAACACTTCAACTTAATATGAAAAATTGAAATGATATAGAAATTAGTGCAATTATTGTGAATCTAATTATCTTTTATTATTATTTTCAATATTTAAGATTATAGTTGTTGGTAAGTAAGTATAAAATTTGATTAAATATCACAATGTCAATGTGTTTAATTTTGTTAAACACAATGAACTATGTTAATTTACAATCTTTTGTTTTCATCTTTATCAATCTTTTTATCCATCATTAATCATGATAAATCAAGGTCAACTATAATCTTCCCCTAATACATGTTCAATCATGGTAATCATTAAGTCATGGTCAAATTACGTATGCCATGGTAATAATTGTCAACCATAGTCTATTAAGGCTAATCACAAATCAAGGTCAACTATAATCTTCCCCTAATACATGTTCAATCATGTAATCATTAAGTCATGGTCAAATTACTTATGCCATGGTAATAATTGTCAACCATAGTCTATTAAGGCCAATCACGATAATCATTGCACCGAGAGGTGCTCTCTAGTGTAGTATGGAAGAGATGTTGTAAAGTTATGTTATGTTATGTGATATGATGTGATGTGATATTATGTTATTTAAATATTTTGACTTTACATAACTATAAAAATAAACTTAAAAAATAATTTAAAAAAAATAATAATTATTGAACCGAGACGCTCTCCAATCCAGTCCAGTTTGGGAGAGATGTTGTAATATAATGTTTAACATTTTCACTAAGTCAAACTACATACAAATAAAAATTAAATAAACTAAATTAAATACAAATATCAATATAATGTAACGTAAACATTTTAGTTGGGTCGAAATAAATAACAAAATAAAAATAAAAATGGCCCATGGTATTGATCCATGACATTCAAGTGGAATATAGTTTATTTAAAGGAGAGAATTAAACCGTCATAGATCCATTTTAACTCTAGATCTACCAAGCCCCTAGAGGGATCATATATCTTGACATGCAAACTTCTTTTAGAGTGAAAAATATTTGATCCCTCTTGATGCTTCGTAGATCTAGAGTTAAGATGGATCTAGGCTAATGTTAACCATGTTCAATTGAAGTAAATCATGGTAATCAATGTCAATCATGTTCAACTAAGGTCAACCATGGTCTAGCTTGACCAAAAATGGTCTACCTTCTTCAACCATGGTCAACCTCATATGTAAACACCTTTGTAACATTAACATCAGATTAATGTAAGAACAACAATGGCCAACATGTATTTAACATTATTATAACCATGTAACAAGGGTCAACCATATTCAAGTATGATAAACCAAGTTCAACCATAATCTTTCATCTTAATTCCTAGTCAACCATGGTAATCATTGTCAATTATGGTCAAATTATCAATCATGGTTAGGTTAACCATGGTCCGTCTTGACCAACAATAGTCAACTCTCTTTAACCATGGTGAACCTTGTTAACCATGGTCAACCCTATCAACCCACTTCAACCATTAATGCAACCATATGTTACATTAATATAACATCAACCATTGTCAACTATGGTTGTTAATGGTCAACCATACTTAATCTTAATGTAACAATACCACTATGGTCAACATTAATGTAATATTGTTAGATCCATGTAATAATAATACATTGCTACATTAATGGTTGGCCATGGTCAACCTTGGTTAACCCTCTTCAATGTCAGTGAACCTTGTCAATCATGATCAATGTTCATCAACCCTCTTCAACCATGGCCAATTAATCCAACCCACACACATTGGCTGTCAATTAATACAACCACATTAGTAAATGTGGTTGATATACATCAATTGATGACATTTTCCACCTTTTATACACTAATCAATGTATGAAAATGATGTTAATCAAACCACAATTGCTAAAATGATTCTTCTAATTCCACCCATTATATATATATATATATATATATATATGAGGCGTTCCCCTTTGAAAATGACTCCTTGATCTGCAACTGTGCACTGGTCTGCATTGTCGAATGGAATGTTATATGATTGAAAGCTCTTCCACTGTTAGGTCTAACTGCTTTAATTGTCAACCAAACCTTGATTTGTGCAACTATTCAACTTGTCGATCTATAAAATCATTATAACCCATGAAAATAGTGTGGGTACCCTTTCTTTAGAATTCTTCTACATCTTTTACTATTCTTAAAGTTATATTGTTATTGTTTTGAAAGGAAACTTTTTTCAATAAGCCTCTCCACCCGACCCTTTTCCAACTTCTGAATTTGTTTTACAAAAAGGGTTTTTGCGTGGATGACATGGCCAGCTTCATCTGGTTCTTATTTTGTTTTATAATTATTGAAACATATAATACAACCTTTAAAGGCTACGACCATTCTTATTGTAAAAATAATCATTATAATTGTATTAATATTACATCGGTTGTCGACCTTTCTTTCAATTTGTACCCAATATATGGTATTAATTACTACAATGTATTATGTTTTTTTACATGTATTTGACAAAGGTTTTTCCTCCCTTGAAAAGCCGAGACAATGTGAAGGCTTCTCTAAAAAAATAAATACTAGTGTACCATCCTCAAAGTAATAAATGACAAAGTGATAAATAGCAAGTTTTGTGCAAAGAGATTACCAAGATTTTGTATAACAAATATGATTTTTACAAGTGATCCCAAGTGTATCTCAATAGTTGCAGATAGTCAAAGGCCTAGTGGTTCTGGATTCAGTGTCTTGACTTTTTTTTGTTGGCACCATAGACAAGGCATACAGTTTCATATTATGGGTTGATAATATATAATTTTTGATCGAGTATATTTTTGATAACTTTGTGATGTAACTTGTAGCTTAACCACTGTATGTGTTTGCTAATAATATATAGTTCGCGATAAATTTATTAATTTTTCCGAACAAATTCTCAATAAGTTGTCTTCACTTGCAAGATGTTGTTGTGTTTGATGTTATGTTACACTTAGGATTTTGTTATGAAAGTTTTATTAAAAAAACACCATTCGAAATACACATTCAAAAGGTTATTCTGAGATAAAATCTGTCCTATGAACTGGGTTTAGAATATATGTGTACTGATATTTTTATTGCTCGTTTGTTATAACTTTGTGGAAACCAGTAACAAAAAACCTTGTGGAGAAGAGCAAGAGATGGTTCTTCGTATTTTTATCTCTTGTATTTTGTTTTTGTTTTCATGTGTGTTTCATTCTCTCTTTCTATCTTGGAAAAAAATAACATTTTTTATTGTGTGGAAAATTAGTAAGAGAAAAAGATGGAGGAATTGTATGCGAGTCTTATATGTTTTTGTAAAGATTAGAAAATTTTAATTTAATTGTTAATAATATTAAGTGGATGGTAGAGATGTAATTTTTATATAATAGTTTAGAATATTTTTTTGCAGTAATCACAGATAAAAAATTTGAGTTGTATCTCAAAAGTAATTTTGACCTTTACATTATTTTAATTAAATTGATTAACTAGAAATCGTCATATGAATTATGGAATTTTGGGTATGCAATATTAACAAGTATAGATCTATCTTAATCATGATGCTTGAGGTGTGAACCTCTTTTAGAGTGAAATTGTTTACTAAAAAAATGTGCTGGCCTCTAGTATTGTAACAATAATGCTGCAACTTTTGGGGCTTCCTTCTTTACTTTTATCGACCCAGTAGTTCGTAACAAACTTGGAAGCGACAGTGTTGTATGCACAAGTACTATCTCTTACTGCAGGTTGTCACTTGATCAGTTGGCGCAAGTTCGCTAGGAGCTTAAGCCAACTTCTATGAGTTCTCAGAAGAAGCTTTTGACTATGATAACAGGAAACTAACTCTACAGGGGCTATTCTACTTGCAGAAAGAGAAGGAAAACTAAAATGAAACGCAAACCCTAGCAGACCCTAGTTTACCCACTAACCCTACTTTTGCAAGAAAAGAGATGAAAACTAATGAAGTAAGTGCCATTGACTACTGAAAAGTTAAATTGCATTTATTCAAGCTACTTCTGAAAAGAAATGGGAAGAAATCATTTTTTTGTACTTTTGAGTGTTTTTGTGTGGAATTATTATGTTTGTGATTTATCTGGTTGTGACTGTGCAGAGGTTTGGTGGCAAAGGAAGATGGAGTTGGCTTTTGCAGAGGGTGAGGAAGGTGTGGAGAGGTCCTAAGAAGCCCCTAGTACCCTTCTGAAGACTTTCATTACGATCAGACTTCAAAAAATCACTCACAGGAAATTCTACAGGAGGTTGTAGGGGATCTACAGGAGGTTTTATAGGAGGATCTACAGGAGGAGGTCGAAGGTTGTTTTTAGGGTTTTGAAGGAGAAAAAATGATGGGAAATGGGAAATGAAGGCTGGATGAAGGTATTGAGGCGTCTAGAACTTGTCAAGGAATATCAGGGATGAACGTGATGGTTGGATTTGTTCAAATGGCAAGAAAGTAGCTTTATGGGAAAAAACACAGAAATAGAGTAGATTGGCAAAATGTTGTGAATGAGTTGGGAAATCTAGGAGAAGTGAGCCAGTGCTGGCTGTTTTATGGAGGAATGGTGAGCTGAGATGTTCTGCAAGAGATCTTCACATTTACTTATCAAAACTCGACCAAAGAAAGAACTAAAAACATAGTTTTGTCTAGTTTGACCTAATTTCTGACCTACAAATAGAAAAATGTTGAACAATACCTTATGAACAGAAAAGTATGCGAGAGAACTATGGAAAAAGAATAAGAAATGATCTAGGAAAGTGAATCTAAACCAATATCAATTTTTCCAAATCAAGTTATCACACTAGCAGCTGCATGGAAGAGCAAAAACTGTGTTTTTGGTGGCAGCAGTAGTGCCTTGACCTCAAATCATAGTCCCAAGAAGGGAGAAAGGAGATCAAGGCCTGTTGTGGCCTTTTTGGATTAGAATTTTTCACTGCAGCAACTTAAGCAACTTGAAATGAAAACAACTATACTAACCATCAAAAGCAACCTAATCTAACAAATTAAAGTTAATCTATGCAACATAAATTAACTCATGAATTGAAACAAGAAAGATATAAATACACAAAGGAGGTGTTGGGAAGGGTTGGGCCCTAACCCAAGAGCTTCAGCCCTCTGAAAGATATTAGTGCTAGCTCAAAAACTGTTTCATCTTCATTATCAAAAATAACATTTACATCACATAAACTGTTCTAAAAAAGACTCGAAAATAAGCTGACCAATGTGCTGCACAAAAGTGCGAAAATATGCTAATAACTAGCTAACCTACTGAGGCTCGAAGCCTTCTTATTTATACAAATGTGGATTTCCAACAGTCCTTCTAAAATCAAGGAACTCGACTTCCTAGAACTGAAGATAAACAACAATCCTATTTGATTTTCTCGGCTTCCCCTTAGAATCATCAATGTGGGCCTTTGTGCTCCGAGTTACTGATGGAGGATTCAAGGAAAGGGGTCATTAATGAAGGAGACACCCCCCTACAAGTCCTCTTCCCTGTTTTCCTTGAGTTTGGCTGCCATTTGCTCATTAATTTCTTGTCTTTGTCCAAAATTGTCCAAAACATCTGCATAAAACACTCATTAGACTACATGGCAATGTGACTAACCCAATTCACTCTATTACCATAAATATATTCAAAAACATGAAACAAACTAATGAGAATGGTGGATTAAGTCGAAATAAGAGGCAGAATGAGGCCATATAGTTACCCATTTCTAGGGCTCATCATCACCCCCTGATGAATGGGTTGCTCATCCTCTAAGCAACTAATCTAACTCTTCATCTTTAATGGCTCTGACAGATTCCCTGACATCCCAAGCCTCTGATGTGATGTCTTCCTCTTTATCATGGAAACCTACTTTTCTGTCCACTTCTTCCCATTGTTTATGTTCTTCCTCCTCCTTAACTCCTTCCAACAGTCCTAGCAGCAGTGGAGGACTTATATAGGGGCACTCTCCTCATGGCTCCCCTCATCCTGCTTGGGGAGTGATACTCCCTAATCCTTAGGCTATGTGGCAATGTATTCCACCTTCTAATGCAGGCATGAAGGGAGTCATTGCCAAACATTCTCTCCATATCCTCGAAATGAGAAATAGCCTATGCTTGCTTGTCAACATAGTCAGGGAGAACTTGAGGATTAGCTGCAAGGTGTTGGTGGGAATAGATGAGGGCTAAGGGTTCTGTTGGTTCGGATCTAATCATCAGGGGCTCACTCAGCTCTTTCGCCATCATTTTCTGAATTTCCACTGCTCTCTTTTCTTCACGGCTCATCCAAGAAGCCATAGCCATTAACTAAAAATCTCCCAATGCACCATTTGGATCCCATAAATTCATGTCAGTAAGTGCCATGTTGTGTAGGTAAAATTCTACTAGCTTTGCTTTATCCTCACCTGAGCTGTGACCACATAAATGCATAAAGTGGTCGTAATCTTGAAATGGTATTGTGCCCCTCTGGGCCAGTGTCTTAATCTGGAATTGGAGCCATTGATCTTTGAGGTACAGTGAATATGATTTGGCTGGCTTCCTGCATTGCAATGCCTCCATTTCCCAGCTAGCCATGCAGGCTAACTGGTCTTATTTTTCCTATAGCTGCCTCTTCAAAATCAGCACTTCAGTTTCTACCTGGGATTCTTTTTCTTGCTATTGTTTCATCACTACCTCACTATCTACCTGGGGTTCTTCTTCTTGTCATTGTCTCTTTGCTGCTTCACTGTCTGCCTAGGGTCCCTCTTTCTATTGTTGTCCTTTCATAATTGACAACTCATTTCCTCCTTGAGGTTCCCTTTCTTGTAGCTGCTTTTTCAACAATTCGTTTTCTTCCTGCAGTTGAGCTCTTCTTATGCTCTCTATATGTCTTACCATGCTCAGTTCTTTGTTCATCTCTCTCAACTTGTTTTCCATGTGCCCTATGTCTTTGACCCCTTTGGATTTTGCAATCTGCATCCAGGTGTGGGTCTTGACTCTTTCCTTTTCCAGTTCAAAGAAAAGAGGCACTGCAAACTTTTGTGGGATGATCTTCCCACCCTCTAGAATATTGTAATAGGAGCCTAAGTTAGGATGAGGTCTAAGCTTTGGTATTTCTTTTGCCTTACCTTCCTCTTGGGACTGTTCTTCTACCTTCTTTTCTAGTTTCTCAGTTTCTTTGAGCTTAGACAATGTCTCCTATAGAGAGGTTTGTGCCTCCTGTAGGATTGCTTTAGAGTCCGTTAATTTGATCTTTTCCTTCCAGGTGGAGGTCTTAGGACTCCCTCTCTCGTAGGTGATGGATATTTTGGAGGGACATTCGTCCTTTGTCATAGTCGATGCATCCTCAATGATAATAAGTTCTTTCGAAGGTGGTTGGGGCTTGCCCACCTTGATTATGGTGCTCCTTCGAGCTTCGAAATACATAGATGTATATCTTTTTCTTTTCCCTTTTTGCTTAGCTGGAATGCTAAGTGCATCAAGAACAATTGTTGCTTCCCTTGCTAGTGTCTTAGGAGACACTTATTCTTTTTGTTTTTCTTCTTCATCCTCTGCAGTTTTGCCTATGTCTGTTATTTCATTGTTTCTGTTGTATTTGGCATTGTTTTCTCCTTTTCTTACTGAGTTTCTGCCCTTCCTATGGCAGTCTTTTTTTGAGATGTCTTGGGCTTCTTCTTCTTAGCTTTTGTCCTATTCATCTTCTCTACTTTTGATGCTATTTTCTTCTCTTCTTTAGGTTGAACTGTGGTTGTGTCATGCTTCTTCTCTTCTCTCTATTTTCCTCTTTTTCTTCTTCTAATTGAATATTTTGTGCTTCCTCATGGATTTCCTTTTCAAGTTTCTCTTTCTGCTCCTCCTCTTCACTGCCATATGGACTCAAGTCATGAGTGAGAGTTTTTATGTCATCTTCTCTCGTCATATTCCTAAACATTTCCCAATCTATAGGGATTGTGTATGTGTGGAGGGAATCCTTTACTAGCAATTTAATGAGCCCATGGTGAACCGGTTGGTCTAGAACTCCTGCATTCAATTTGGTGCCACACTCTATCAAGGATTGGAAGAGGAAATATAGAAGACTGAGTTTTTTAGATGTAGGTAGGTCCATTCCATATCTTATTTCATGCAATAATCTGAAGTGATAACCATAGACTATACTGTATCTTCCTTCACAGGAGATATATTTCATGATATGGTAGTTGACCTCACCCCATGGATGAGGTATACTTGTCCTTCTGATCCCATTCTTATCCTCTACAGGATGTTCATCAAGCTGGAAAAGTTTCTTTTTAGCGACTTGTCCTAGTGGTTTTTCTTCTTTGCTCTAGGAGAGCCCAAGTGGAAGACCTATGATTCTGTTAATGAATTCTGGTGTAAGCTCTATGGTTAGACCCCTAAAACTGACTGTAGCATGGGTTTTTGAATGGGGTCTTAAAGACATTAAAAAATTCCTCTGTCACTTCCTTATCATACCCATTAATTATTTCAAAGAAAGGCATCCAATTTTCCCTGGTAAATAGGGCTACCACTTCTGGGTGTTCATGCAATTTAGTGGAATTTAGAGGCTCTTTTCTCATAAAACCCCTTGTCATGATGTTCTAGAGACTGTTGGAAATTCTCAGGTGAAGAGGAAAGCAACAAATTTTTGAAACCGAAAATAGAAGAACAACTAAGGTTTTTTTCTGGAACCAGAGAGAGTTTTTCAGGTTTCTTCTTTTCAAAAAAAAAAAAAAATTTTCCTACCCTTCAAACTTTGTTCTCAACCTGAATTTACTTCTCGTACTTTTGAGGAAATCAATATTTTGACAAAACAGAGAGTATATAAGACAATGTTTTTTTCTTTCTCACAGACTTCCCAATGCAAATTCACCTTTTTTCAGGCTTGGTATTCTATGGTTGCATCCCTTCTATACGGGGAAGAAAAAGATAGACTTTTAGGGTAGAGAGTAAAATGGAGAGACTGTATATATTTCAAGAAAACACAAGTAGACTTTTGTTTTCACTTTCCCTTCCTTTTCAACTCGGTAATTTGCTTCAAATCCCACCACCTTTTTTAGATATATAACATGCAAAGTGGGTTTCTGAGCCTACCTATTTTCGAGCTCAAATTTGGCAAAAAAATTGAATTTTCCCTCTGCAGAGTTGCTCTCTGACCTTCTTGTAGAAAGGCTCCTATAGACTGTGTTTCCGCTCCTGTAGAGTGCGATAATGCTCCTGTAGAGCTCAATAAGTAGAGGGGTTTTAAAAACTTGTAGAGAGCGACTGCTTCAATGTTCCACAGGTGGTAGGTGAGTTGTTGCAGCTGAGAGTCGTCGATGCAAATGAAAACGAAAGGTGGTGGAGGCTTCTATTGCAACGTACTTAAGCTTATGACATGATCTGTGGTGACGAGGTGAGGTGGTAGGAAGGGTACGTTATCCCCATCTGGATTGTTGGTCCCTACTCCAGTGCCATTATGGTATTTCATGTCACCTGGCCACAATCACTTCCATCATTCTCGTTATACGCCACCACCACTACCGGTTCTGAGTTTTTCTTCTCGATTTGACAGACCACACGTGTTGACTGCACCTTCTAAACATTGTTTGAATTGGACGAGGCTTGTTTGAATTGGACAAGGGTGGCTAGTTAGTTGGCCACCAATTTCGTTTAATCATGACCATCTCAATGGTTCATGCCGTTTCCAAATAATATTCATGCAACAGAGGAACGAGTTTAGCCACTTACCTATTAGTCGCTACTGTGCTCTGCATGCTCAAAATTTGGCACCTTTTTTTTTATTGCTGCTGCTGTTGGTGCTCGTGGCCTATAAATTAGTGGATTGATTACCTTATGCCAGCGACTTTCAATCAGGAACTGCTCCTTACATGTTGTATACATCGTGGCTGCACCAACCCTGCCTCTGGAGCTTGTTTTTTTAAAGGGATCAACTGTTACAAGAATCCTGTAGGATTTCCTGTAGTTGCTTCTCCCTCTAAAATTCATAGCTGATGCTTGAGTAGGGATTGAAGGGACAACTGAGGAAGGTTCTAAAGGAAAGTAAAATCAGCTGGAATGCATCAGGTAAGAAACAAGTGCAAAATGCTGCTGTTTTATTCATCATTTTTTTTATAAAAAATAACCAAAGAAACAAAATTTCTATGTTTTCTATGCAGGGAATAAAAAGTGAGTGGAAATGTAGTGGTGCAGGAATGGAATGGAGATTTAGGAGGATGAATGGTGGCAGGGAGGTCCACAGGCCTTCTAGACAAATTTCTAGCCCTCAGATTCATTTTTGAACTTGATTTTGAGCTCTCTGTGGTTTCTATAGGAGCATCTTGTAGAATGCACAGAGTTTCCCGTAGGATGAAAAATTTCCAGAACAAGTGAGACTAAGGCCTGGGAAAAGACAATGGTGATGGAGAAATGAGCTATAAAGGGTGTATGTAGCCTAGCCATGTCCTTTCTTCTTCTGTGACCACCCTGCAATCTGTAATGCATTCACAAGAAGTTAGATTTTTTTTATTTTTTCTCTTTTCTTTTCATTTCTTTTTTAGACAGTTGGGGCTCATCCAAGAGGTTTTCACCCTCTGCCTGCCCTGGGCGCCTCCAGGAGGTTTTCACCCAAGGATATTATTAGCAACTAAATCCGCCTTAGGCTAAAGGAAGGCAAAATTTAGGGTAACCACAAACCACGCTCAGCCTGGTAGCTAGCCCTACCAGAACAGGAGAGGGCTCTCTCCAAGTCACGCTCAGTGAATAGATAAATGATATGGCCTGAAATGACTTACAGTGAAATATTGATTTTAGGCTAGTAAACAAATATGGATACAAGAAACAAATTTTTATGAATGACTGAGTTTCTGGGATGTATGGGACCAACGGACAGCAATGAGCAGAGAATTTAACACAAACGCACAAATTACTTCGTGATGCAAGACAGGCGAAAAGTCTAGCAATTATATTTGAAGTAATGCAGAATGGAAAGATTGTTTAGGAGGGTGAAAAGGGCATAAACACATGAATCCTTTTCAACAGAAGAAGAACACATACGCGAAACTTTCCCACAGTCAGAGCAATAAATATGAAATCTACCTTATCTTACTTAGAAAATTTCACTAAATGAAGACGAAATGAACTGTGAAACATAACGAAATACATAGGAAACATAAAGAGACGCATTTGCTACACTCACAACCATATGAATATCATGAAACACAGCTACTTCCTTTCATTAATCCTCTGTCAAAATATACAATGAAGAACTGAGTTTCTCTCCCATAGTCTCCCAGAAATTACAATCAACCAACCATTTGCAATTGGTTTGCATATAATAAATAGAATATTCCATGAGGAAATAGAACAACCAAGAGTTGGGGAGTTTTTCGAATCATTAAAAAGTGGAAGTGGAAAGCCAACCATTAGCTACAAGTGCAGCATTACAAAAATGACAAATGGCTTGGGTGACTGCTCATCTTCCTTTACCACTTGGATAGAAGCCATCCTCTCGTGAAAATACTTTAAATTTTGCCTTAGGTTCCGCAAAAAGTGGAGTGTAGATGAGCGGGCCCACTTGGAGAAAGTCGCGAATCAAAATGTCGCGAAGCGGAAGAGATTTGGCCTTTTTCTCTATATGCGCCGCGCCCAAATCTATATGTGCCGTGCTACTTTGGAGGCTGTTTTGAGGTATCTTCAGGAGTCCAAATTGTGCCCAAGTGTGCTTATTGGAAAGCTTGGCCTTTCTTCTTTCCAACCCAAGTGGAATTTCTGAATTTGGTGCTCATTTTCCCCTACAAAACTTCATTCTCTCAAGATTGCTTCCTGTGTGTCAAAATAGGGGCAGAGAGGTCATTATTTGAGTGTTTTTGACCTCCTGGAGAATCAAATCATGCCAAAACTTCTTTTCCATGCACCATCAGGCATGATATTTCATGACGATTTCAAAAATTAAAACCATTTGCAATTTGGAGCTCCCAATCCAAAGCACCGCGCCAGTGGCACGACGCACAAGAAGAAAAAACCTGTGTTGTGACCAAAAATTTGGCATGTGACCAAAATTGTCCCAAATATTTTGAAATTTGGGCTGAAGATCCTCTATGAGGTGCTTTGCTGGGCCACAGAGGCTTTAGCCAAGATTTGAATCCGATATTTCTCTTTTTGCCTCTTTTGCCTCTTTGTCGCTTTGCTCAATTTTGCCTTCAAACTCCTTATCCGAGCCTTTGGACTCATGTTCCGTGCCCTATAATGATAAACCATCCACCTCAGTATGGTTTTTTCCCTGTCGTCCTTCTCCAGTAGTCTATCAAGGTGGATGTTGATCCACATGAGCCAAGACTCACGGTCATTGTTAATCTCTTGCTCCAAGGGAGTGAGCTTGATCCTCATATGCTGGGCAGCTTGGCGATTCTCACAGATGCTTTGTAGCTCCATGATCTCATGCTGGTCCTCAAGCTATTTTTTCCTCTGCTCCAAGTACCTGATAATCCATTTGGCCCTCTCCACATTGAGTGACAAGTCTTGGATCTCCATTTTATGCTCCTGGATGGTCCTCCTAAGTTTGGCACTCTCCTCATCTGCATCATCATCATGAATGAGGATGAAGTCGGCCTCCTGTTCACCTGATGGCCCCTCGTCATGCATGGGCCTCTTTCCCTTGTCCTATTCCTGTGTTTTTGATGTTAGAAGTGATGCCCCTTCCACCCCAGGTGGAGATAACACTCACTTTGCTGTTGCAAACAAATGCCTACTGCCTCTCTCATATGTGATGAATACTAGCATAGTAGTGGTCTCATGGTGCTCATACTGATGAGAAGGACCACCTATCTCATGCTCAACCTCCGATAATACTTGTGAAGTGCTGAAGAGGACACGGGAGATGAAGTCCTCCCAAGCAATGCCCTGCAATCCCAACTGATGATCCACCAAAATCCTGATAAGAGCAAAGTGATAAACACTGTTAAGTTGTTGCTGAGGGGTCTTATGCTGCATGAAGGTTTTCATCCTCTCTATGTTCCCGCAAATGAAAAATGGGAGGTTCGTCATCCGTACCCTGGTAAAGTGCATGAGCAACCTGATGTGATAGGCATATAGATGAGAGAACCTCCCCTCACAGCTGAAGTATTTCATGATCAATTTCATGAGTGGAGCATATTCATCTTTCAAATATCTGAATGGAAAGACTCTTGTGAGCTGCCTCAAGAAACTGGCCTTAATGTAAGGCTCATAATGTTCTCTATCCACCTTCTGTTTCTTGTGCCACTGTTCTCCAACATTCGGTATGCGGGTTGCTAATGAGATAGTTTCGAGTGTCAGTGTGAAGGTGACCCCGACCAAGATAGAGTGACCTCCATGTAGGTGAAGCACAAAAAGACGGGCCAACTCATGATGAACTCGAACATTAGCCACCCTTTGACAAAATTCAAAACATGATAGATGTTGGAAACATGACATAGCAAGAGGGCATGCCTGCAGTTCTATGAGGGTGGTTGGCTCATCCCTAGCATGTTTTCCACTTTTGTGATGTCTCCTGGGAGCGTGTTCTTCCGAGGATGAATCACTTTGTGTTTCCATCTCATACTCCGATGAATGCTCAGATGCCATGACTGTTGTGTGTACTGTACTTGGGTTGCCTTTCGATGATGGTATGAAACTAGGTGTTGTTGTGATATCTGCCTCCAAGGGGAAAAATGAAAAAAACGAGAGTGTTAGGAGGGGAATAAAATGATGGGAATAGGGGTTATGGGGAAAATGTTGTTTAGGGATATGTAGGAGGGTTTGAGTATGTTATAAGGTAGGGTTTTGGGGTTTATATTGACCAATGAGTTGAGGGATAGGGAATAGGGGTTTGGTAATATTTTAGGTAGGGAAAATAGGAAAAAATGGAAAGGAGTGAAATAATGAGAGGTGAAACAAGAGCCTTGGCATCAATACCACAAGTTTGCAACCCTAGGAACCATGAATTTGACGTTTTCTAGTGCTAGGTTTTATGAGTTTTTGTTGCAATTATACATAGCCATGAACCACCATAACCTTCACAAAAATTTGATGAGCAAGCCAAGAGACAGACCCTACCTGGAAATTAGAAGGAATTCAAAAAAATTTGATGTAATTGGGAACAATTTCGGGCCTTTATGGGTGTGTTCCGCGCAACAAACCCAGTGTGCCGCGCTCTTTATATGTGCCGCGCCCTTGTATTTTTACTACTGTGGGGTCGTGCTCTGTGCGCCGTGCCCCTCTGTGTGTGCGCCGCGCTCCTAAAAATGACTCCCACTTCACTCCAAATGCGTGCCTTGCTCTCTCAATGCTTTTCAATATTTCTCTATGACCTTGATTTGCACAATGACTTTGCTTCTTGTGGAAACTTGTATATAAAGGCATTTGGAGTCATGGGTTTAATTTTTTCTTCTCCAAAACCGACTTTACTAATGTTTCATTTTGGCTCTTTTCACTGAGTTAATGCAACACTGAATTTCACTTTTCCCTTTGAATTTTTAGCTAGAATGATGAAATTTTCGGCACTTTTTTTACGGGTTGTATGACAGGGCATTTGGTCACGGAAACCATGACTGTGCTTGAAAAGATCAACGGGAGACTTTTTTGAAAATTTTATCACAAATGACACACTATTTGACTTTTCTTCAAAACATAGTTTTGAAGAACAGTCATAATCTGTCAACATGACGATGAAATTCTCTGAATCATAACTTTGTAAGGGCCTCACTCTGGCCTGCATGGCTTTATTGGACATGGTTGAAGAAAAAATTGACTAATACCTAGACCTAATGACTGAAAATGACTCTTGTCCATGAAGGATCGAACATTGACTGTCGTGGACCTTAGTGAACACTGATAAAAGACTTAAGCCAGCAGGTGCCAGACATGAGGTAAACTGACTAACAAGACCTTTCCTTCAGATTATGGCATGCCCCTAGCGGAATGCAGCTGGAGTGAATGGAGCGAGAGACCTAAAAATGAAATGCATAAAGAGCTTTTGATCTCTGACGGAGGACTGACAAGACCGACTCTAACATTGGCTCCAATGGGGGATGGTAGCTCCTTGGAGGTGCCAAGAACAACAAATCTCTAGAAGAGCTAGACAGTGCCTTCATCCATTGGGCTATGGAGTCATTATTTCGACAAACAAGATAGGACTCTGACTCATTTATGAAACTAAAATGACCAAAAAATTGACTCAAATTTGACATTTAAATGACTTGAAGACTAACTTGACAAACTCTAACCAAACTGAAATAAAACGGTATTTACAGTGATAGTGGAAGCAACGTCAATAACTTAGAAATGGTACCATTTGAGTAGTCGACCATTGATCGTCCCTCCTGGACAATATTTCCCGTTCGTTTTCTTCAAGAGAAAGGCATTCTGACCCTGATGTGATGCAACCTTGAAAGGACCTTTCCAAAGATTCTCGAACTTACTGTGCTTACCCTTTTCCTCATTCCTTGCATCCCACTTCAACACCACATCATCCAACTGAAATTTTTCCGCCTTTGCTTTTCTGTCATAAATTTTTTAATCTTCTCCTGCAACTTGGATGTGTTCTGGAAAACTTCTTCTCTGGTCTGCTGCAAGTGGACCATTTGATTCAACCTTCTCTACATAGGATCTTCTTCACTGGTGGCCTCCTGAAGAAGTTTGACCATCGAGGCAGCGAGAGAGGTAGGAAATACTGTATCAACTCCATAAACAAGCTCAAAAGGTGATGTACCAATGGATTTCTTCTGACTGACCAATCTGCCCAAATTGACCAACCTCTTATGCCAGCTCTTCTTATTTATTTCCAGCAGCTTCTTGATGATGTTGACCAATGATTTATTCAAAAACTTTGCCAATCCATTGCCTTATAGATGATAGGTAGTTGAGTGACCCAAGATGATGTGATATTTATGACAAAAATCTACCATCCTTTTCGATTTGAAAGCTGTTGCTTTATCAGTGATTAACTTATTCGGTCAACCAAAGCGAGATAAGATGTTATTTTCAAGGAATGAAATGATTACTGCATCTGTAGCTTGTCTGGTGGGAATTTCCTTGATCCATTTTGTGAAATAATCTGTCGCTATGAGGATCCATCTATGTTGACTAGAAGAAGCGGGATGAATTTCACCAATGAAATCCAACCCCCATTGCTGAAAAGGGGCACTCACCTCAATAGGCTTAAGTGGTAAAGGTTGTAACTTTTGCCTTCCTTCGAAAATCTGACACTTATGACAACTCTTGACCATCTTATATACATCAGCAAACAATGTCGGCCAATAGTATCCCTCTCAGAATTTTATTTGTTGTTGATTTCCAAAAAAGGTGACCACCACATTCTCCTCCGTGGAAATCCTCCACGACCTTCTTTGCTTCCTTTTCCACCAAGCAATTTAATAGAACACCACCGGGATCTTTCCAATATAGTGCATAATTTAGAATGCAAAACTTGACAGCCTTCAATTTGAGTGTTCTTGCTTTGTTTCTAGTCATGCCAGGCGGTGGTGACACATTTTTAAGCACATATATGATATCTGAATACCACAGAGAAAGAGAAAACATTTCAGATACCTGAATTGACGATCCTTCCTCATTCTCATTAGACATAGCAGCAATCAGATTTATGTCCAAGGCGTGCAAGTTTGATTCAACCATTAACTTTGCCAATCCCTGTCCTTTAACAAGCTTTGTGGGCTTTATTTCCACATCATATTCCATCAAGGCTGCAATCCATTTTCCTTGTCTTCCTTCCGGATCGGTCTACACTAAAACATATTTGACAGCAGCGTTAGGAACATATGCCAAAATATGAGAATGTAGAATATATACCTGAAAATATTTCAATTATTTCACAAGTGCAAGGGCTTGCTTCTCAATGATGTTGTATTTTAAGGCAGAATCTCTTATAGCTCTGTTGAAGAATGCAATGGGTCTTTTATGATCATCTCTTTTCTGCAATAACACCGCTGCCATAGTATGCTCCGAAGCAAATGAAAATAATATGAAATCCTGAGTGTAGTCTGGGCTGACTAGAATTGGAGCTAAAGAAAGAGCCAATTTGACTAAATTGAAAGATTTTACAACCTCCTCCGTCCATCTCACTTGGCTGTTCTTCTTAAGCATGTTTGTAATCTCTCTTAGGTGCTCAGCAAGGTTAGGTACAAAGCGGCGTAGAAAATTCATCTTACCATTGAAAGATTGAATCTCTTTCTTATTTTGGGGTAGATCGATTTGCTGAATCGCTTATACACATGATGGGTCAATACGAATGACATCTTTTGAGATAATGTGCCCGAGTAGTTTGCCTTCCTCCATGGCGAACAAGCTCTTTTTCGGATTTAGCGACAAGCCATATTTTCTGCACTTTTGGAAGACAGCTTTTAGATGGTACATGTGTTCTTCATCAGATTTGGAAAAAACCATCAAATCATCCAGGTACACAACCAAAAAGACATCCTTCTCATTTGCAAAAGCCAAGTCCATCGCACGCTGAAAATGTGGCACCCACATTCTTCAAACCGAAAGGCATTTTAACATAATGAAAGGTTCCCCATGGAGTGGTGAACGCTGTCTTGTCTCGTTCATCTTCATGGACAAAAACTTGGTTATATCCGGAATAACCATCAAGTAGTGACATACGAGATGCTCCCACTACTCGCTGAAGTATATGGTCCATTTTGGGCAGTGGATAGTTTTCTTTCAATGAAACTTTATTGAAATTTCTAAAATCAATGCATAAGCGAATCTCACCTGTCTTCTTTCGTACGGGCACCAAATTAGAGATCCAATCCGAAAATTTGAATGGAACAATGATCCCTGATTTTTACAACCTGTTGATCTCCTTTTCAATTGATGGCGGCAGATTTGGATTAAGCCTTCTCAACTTTTGTCTGAATGGTTTCTGATTGGGCTTGATGGGTATAGTGTGCTGAATTATATTAGTATCGTATGTCTTTAAGTCAGAATAGTCTCAAGCAAACACATCTACAAATGAAGACAACAAACTGATATATTTGTCCTTTATTTTTGGTGGCAATGCTTTAGACAGTTTTACCAATTTAGGATTAGCAGTTGTTCCGACATTGACCTCTTCCACACCCTTCTCTGTTGGCTGCAATATTGGTTTGTGAGCTACATCATCTTGATCAAAGAGTTCTTCTAAAGGTATCAAACCTTTAGGAATAACAATATTTTTTAGCTGCAACACGTCCATTTCATTCATCTGCACCTCATCTGTACCATTACCTTTACCATCACCATTTTCTACATCGATTGAGGTTTCTTTGAACTTGCCTTTGTTTTGCAGAAAATCATCAATCTCCTTATCATCTTGGAAAACTTGTCAATATCTCTGATTGTCTGGCACGGTTGGATGATGCTTGACATGGATTTCGAATTTATTGCAGGATTTCATTGGGATCTTCAAACTACTTGCTGCCTTAGCAAGAGTATTAGTAATACTATTTTGTATATGAGGCACACATGTCAAGGTATATTCTGAGAATAATTTTAGGATGTCTAGAATTGCATTACGGTAAGCCCGCATCCTAGGATGCTTTGCTTGATATTCACCTCTGACCTGCTTAATCACCAATTTGAAGTCGCCATATAATGAAATCCTCTTAGCATTCAGCTTTCTTAGAATATTTAGGCCAGCAATCAGAGCTTCATACTCAGCTTCATTATTTGAACAATCAAAAGCCAACTTGTAAGAGCATACCTGCACGTTACTAGGGACTTTGTTCGGGGTAGAGAAAGGAGTGTGTACCCAAATTCCAATTCCAGTGCCATCATTTCCCACTGCTCCATCGAGATCGATGGTCCACAAACCTTCTTCCTCCTCTTGCAAGTGTTGAAAATATGTTTGTTGTGCTTGGTCTACTTGCTGTCCATTACTTTCAGCTGATCGCTCAATGGTGTTCTGTTGTTCTTGTCCTTCCTTCTTTAAAAATCCTCTGAAATTTTCTGTTATTTTCATAATATCATCTACTTCTACTAACTGACTATCAATATCATTGAAACTATCAGAATACAAAACAAAAGACTCTAAATCTCTATGTACATAATTAATTGGATGATTTATTGGTTTCTCCTTGCTTGTAATCATGTATTTCATTTTTTGTTCCCGATACAATTTCCTCATTTGGCCAAACACTGGAATCATTGCATAGGAGAAATCTATTTGTAGTGTCCCTTTCAATTTCGCTACCCAAGACCTGGAAAGAAGCATGCCAAACCTGGGAGGAATATCTGCTACAACAATGTCCGTCAAAACATTCTTCATTGGGAGTTGATCTAGACTCACAACCAACTCTTTGTTGAGCCTGATACATCTCACTCTGTTGGAATCAAATGAATAGAGATCATGGTATTGTCGGGTGATGTCCAGACCCAACTTATCCATGATAGCCTTGGGCATGAGATTGTGAGAAGCTCCAGAATCAAACATGGCATTATGTAACACAAAATCTTGCAATCTTAAACTGATATAAAAATGTGGCACATCACTATCAGGAGACTCACCATTTGATGTTGGCCCAAAAATCATTTCAGGTTGATCATCTTCGACATTCACCATGTTAGACATTGGGTCAAAATTCAAAATTTTGGACACTTGACTTCTATAATTGTTGTTCCTCATTATTTCAGTCAAGGGAATGGATACTTTCAATTTAGAAATTTCATTCTCTAAATTAAAAGTGGGAATCTTTTCTACCTCTTTGACTGGGATTTCTTTCCTTTCCTTTTCTTTCGATGCAATTGGTTGATTTGAATTTTCTGCTGATGGTAATTTGCTGCTATCCGGATAAACCGCCTCCTTTCCTTTACTTTGTGTAACTGATGAATCATTCTTCGATGCCTCAACGTCCTTCCTCTTCTGAATTGGTTTAACTAGCACATCTCTGTTTCTAAGTGAATATCGTTGCTACTGGGTGGACAGAGCATTCATATAGCCTCTTTGGTACTCGTCTGATTCTTCCTCCAAAATGGTGGCATTTTCTAGAATCAAATCTGCATGTTTGTGTACAGCCGAACTTTCTGCATACTCCTCATCCTCAGTAATATAAATAGGCAAATCAACAGGAGTAAAGAGGTGGTTTTCTTCACCTATTATATTCTCGTCCTCGTTTGACTCTAGTCCATGCACAAAATTTTGCTGCAAAGGTGGTTGTACTGGATGTTGTGTTGTCTGCTCCTGGGCTCGCTGATCTCTCTACCTTATTCTATATTGTGGATGTTGCTGGCCACGAAAGTTAGCATTTCTAACTTGTGGCTCAGGTTTGTCAAGTTTCACCCTTTCAAGCATCTGCTCTACCTTCTGGAGTAGTTGATCTACTGAGGAAGATTCTTCTTTTATGGTGACCTTCTTTTCTTCCTTTGCTCTAGCCCTCTTGGTCAGCAGATTTGCTTCAACGCTGGTCGCGATCTTCTGCATGTCTTCCATTGTGGCCGGTTCTCTCTCTCTTAATTAATAAGCCATGTCAGCATCAAAACCATCCGGGAACTTCACCATGGCGAGCCCCACACGTGGCCTTAGATGATCGAGAATTTCATTATAAACATAATTGAATCTAATGTAATACTCTTGGACTGACTCACGAGTGTTTCGTTTGATTTGCTCATATTCAGCCAAAATTTGAAGAGGATTCTTTTTCACTTCCTAGTGGACTAAAAATTGTCTTTGTAGGTCGGACAAGGTAGCGATACATGCAGCCGGAAAACATTTGAACCATTTCCTCACTTCACCTGCAAATGTTTATACAAAGAGTCTCATTGCCACATTCTCTACATCAATCTCGTGAAGCTCACAGAAATCTGCCATTCTGTGCACATGTTGCCGAGCAGTAATGTTGTTAGGAGTGCCATCAAAAAATGGGATTTTTCTTTGATAATCTGGGGGAATATCATCTAAAACTTGAGGTAGAACAAGAGGTGCAAAACAAGCAACCATCACTCTTGGTGGGTTTGGCCTTGGAGGTGTTGGAGGAGTGTGCGCAGTTTGTAGGGGGCTAGAAATTGGACTTTGAAGCTGTGCTATAATGTAATTATCAATTGACCGGTTAGCCCTTTCCGTTTCCAAGTCTACAAGAAACTGTGGATTGTGGATAGTAGAGTCAACCACCCTTTCAGATTTGGTCTTGAACAATGATATTTCAAACTGCTCATCAAAATCTGGCTCCTCAAGATATTCAAAAATGTCAAGGCATGAATGGGATTTGAACACGGGAGATATAGATCTCTCTTGATGACAAATTATTGGAATCAGATTGGGATTTTCGTAGATGTGCAGAGGATCTGGATCTGGATTAGCTTTGGTATATCTTCTAGAAGCCAGCATGCTATTAAGAAAAATCAAAAGGACACGATCAACTCACCTAGCCTTTCAAATCCTAAACTTATCATACAGAAGCTTAGAATTATCAATAAGTAAGGTGTGTAATTTCATCCCCGGTGGAGTCGCCACTATGTTAGCACCTAAATCTTCCTTAAGCTGAAGGAAGGCAAAATTCAGGGTAACCACAAACCATGCTCAGTCTGGTAGCTAGCCCTACCAGAACAAGAGAGGGCTCTCTCCGAGTCACGCTCAGTGAATAAATAAATGAAATGGTCTGAGATGACTTACAGTGAAATATTGATTTTAGGCTAGGTAAATAAATATGGATACAAGAGGCAATTTTTGATAAATGACTGAGTTTCTGGGATGTATGGGACCAACGAACAGTATGAGCAGAGAATTTAACATAAAGGCATAGATTACTTCATGAGGCAAGATAGGCAGAAAGCCTAGCAATTAAATTTGAAACAATGCGGGATGAAAAGATTGTTTAGGAGGGTGAAAAGGGCATAAACACATGAATCCTTTTCAACAGAAGAAGAACACATAACGTGAAACTTTCCCATTGGCAGAGAAATAAACATGAATTCTACCTTATCTTACTTAGAAAATTTCACTGGAAATGAATATGAATGAACTGTGAAACATAATGAAATACATATGAAACATAAAGAGAACGCATTTTCTACACTCACACCACATGAATCTCATGAACCAGAGCCACTGCCTTTCATTAATTCTCTGTCAAAATATACAATGAAGAACTGAGTTTCTCTCCCATAGTCTCCCAGAAATTAAAACCAACCTTTTGCAAATGGTTTGCATACAATAAATAGACTATGCCATTGGGAAATAGAACAACCAAGAGTTGGGGAGTTTTTCAAATCATTACAAACTGGAAGTGGAAAGCCAACCATTAGTGACAGGTGCAACATTACAAACGTGACAAATGGCTTGGGTGACTGCTCGCCTTCCTTTGCCACTTGGATAGAAGCCAACCTTTAGTGAAAATACTCTTTAAAATTTGCCTTAGCTGCTCAGAAAATTGTAGTGTTAATGATCAGGCCCACTTGGACAAAGTCGCGAATCAAAATGTCGCGGAGCGGAAGTGATTTTGGCCTTTTGGTCCCTGTGCACTGCACCAAAAACTATATGTACCGTGCCACTTTGGAGGCAATTTTGAGATACCTTCTGAAGTCCAAATTGTGCCCACGTGTGCTTGTTAGAAAGCACTACCTATCTACTTTCTAACCCAAGTGGAATTTCTGAATTTGGTGCTCGTTTTCCCCTCGAAAACTTCATTCTCCCAAGCCTGCTTCATGTGTGTCAAAATAGGGGCAGAGAGGTCATTTTTTGAGTGTTTTTGACCTCCTGGGGACCCAAAACTTGCCGAACTTCTTGGCCATGCACCAAAAGTCATGATTTTTCATGCTAAATCCAAAAATGCAAACCATTCTTGATTTGGAGCTCCCAATCCTAAGCGCCACGCCAGTGACGCGACGCACAGGGAGAAAAACCTTGTTTTGTGCCCAAAAATTTGTCATGTGACCAAAATTGCCCCAAATTCTTTGAAATTTTGGCTAGAGGTTCCCTACAAAGTGCTATGCTAGGCCACAGAGGCTTCAGCCAAGATTCAGAGCTGATCTTGCTCTTTTTTCCTCTTTTCTCTTTGTGTCGCTCTCCTCAATTTCGCCTTCAAACTCCTTATCCAAGCCTTTGAACTCATGTTCCATGCCCTGTAGTGATAAACCATCTGCCTTAATATGGTTTTGTCCTTGTCGGCCTTCTATAGTGGTCTCTCAAAGTGCATGTTGATACGCTCGAGCCAAGACTCTCGATCATTGTTAATCTCTTGCTCTAATGGAGTGAGCTCAATCCTCCTATGTTGGGCAGCTTGGCAATTCTTGCGGATGTTTTGCAGCTCCATGATCTCATGCTATTCTTCAAGCTATTTGTTCCTCTGCTCCAAATACCTGATAATCCACTTAGCCCTCTCCAAATTGAGAGACAAGACTTGGATCTGTGTTTGCTGCTCCTGGATGGTCCTCCTATGTTTGGCACTCTCCACATCTGTATCATCATCATGGATGAGGATGAAGTCGACCTCTTGTTCACCTGATGGCCCCTCGTCATGCATGGGCCTCTTTCCCTTGTCCTGTACCTATGTTTCTGATGTCGGAAGTGAGGCCCCTTCCACCCCGGGTGGAGATAAAACTCGCTTTGCTGCTGCAAACAAATGTCTACTGCCTCTCTGACAGGTGATGAATACAGGCATCGTAGTGGTCTCATGGCACTCATACTGATGAGAAGGACCACCTATCTCATGTTCAACCTCTGATAATACCTGTGAAGTACTGAAGAGATCACGGGAGATGAATTCATCCCAAGTAATGCCTTGTAATCCCAGCTGATGAACTACCGAAATCTTAATAAGAGCAAAGTGATAAACACTGTTAAGTTGTTGCTGAAGGGTCTTGTGCTGCATGAAGGTGTTCATCCTCTCTATGTTCCTACAAATGAAATATGGGATGTTCATCATCCATACCCTGGTAAAGTGCATGAGAAACCTGATGTGATAGGCATTTATACGAGAGAACCTACTCTCACAGCTGAAATACTTCATGATCAACTTCCTGAGTGGGGCATATTCATCTTTCAAATATCGGAATGGAAATACTCTTTGGATCTGCCTCAAGAAACTGGCCTTAATGTAAGGCTCATAATGCTGCCGATCAACCTTCTATTTCTTGTGCCATGGTTCTCCAACATTCGATATGTCAGTTGCTAATGAGACAGTTTCAGGTGTCAGTGTGAAGATGACACCGACCAAAATAGAGTGATCTCCATGTAGGTGAAGCAAAAAAAGATTGGCCAACTCATGATGAACTCAAACCCTAGCCACCTTTTGACAAAACTCCAAACATCACAAATGCTGGAAACATGACATAGCAAGAGGGCAGGCCTGCAATTCTATAAGTGTGGTTGGTTAATCCCTAACATGTTTGCCACTTTTATGATGTCTCCAGGGATCCTATTCTTCTGAGGATGAATAACTTTGAGTTTCCACCTCATACTTCAATGAATGCTCAGATTCCATGACTGTTGTATATGGACTATGCTTGGATGGCCCTTTGATGATGTATGCAACTATGTGTTGTTATGAACTCTGTCAATTGGAAGGGATTCAAAGCGATTTGATGCAAATTTGGTACAAATTCGCGCCTTTGTGGGTGTGCACCACACAGCAAACCCTGTGCACCACGCTCTGTGTGTACACTGCGCCCGTGTAGTTTCACCATTGTGGGGTCGCACCCTGTGTGCCGCGCTCTCTATGTGCGTCGTGCTCCTCTGTGTGTGCGCCGTGACCTTGAAAACACCTCCAAACTGACTCAAAATGCGTGCTAGCTTCTCTCAATAACCTTGAAATGCTTTCTCTCCACCTCGGTATGAAAAATGACTATGTTTCTTGTAGAAATTCTATATAAAGGCATTTGGAGTCATGGGTTTGATTTTTGTTTCTTCAAAAGCCACTTTGCTAATGTTTTATTTTGGCACTTCTTCCCTGATTTAATGCAACTCTGTATTTCACTTTTCCCTTTGAATTTTAGCTAAAATGATGAAATTTTTGGCACTTTTTGCAGGGGTTACATGACATGGAATTTGGCTAGGGAAACCATGACTGTGCCTAAAGAGATCGACAGGAAACTTTTTTGAAAATTATCAAAAATGACACACTATTCAAAACAGAGTTTTGAAGAACAGTCCTAATTTGTCAACATGACGATGAAAATATTTAAATCATAACTTTGTAAGGGTCCCCCTCTGGCCTGCATGGCTTTATTAGACATGGTTGAAGACCAAATTGACTAATCCCTAGACCTAATGACTGTAAATGACTCTCGTCCATTAAAAGATCGAACATTGACTGTCATGGACTTTAGTGAACATTGACAAAAGACCTAAGCCAGTAGGTGCCAGTCATGAGGGGAAATGAATGACAAGACCTTTCCGTCAGATTACGACATGCCCCTAGTGGAATGCAGCTGGGTGAATGGTGCGAGACACCTAAAAATGAAATGCAAAAAGAGTTTTGATCTCTGATGTTGGACTGACAAGACTGACTCTAACAGACCTAATTTTGCCCAATCGAATAAATTTTAAGAGTACAAAAGTGTAATTTCAGTAGAGCATACTAGACATTCAATGAAAAATAGATCTTTTTCCATTCATTTAATCAAAACCTTCTCAAACGTACATAACTGTAATGTCTTGAAAAGTGTTTTTGATAAAATTTTGGACCCCTCTCTAAATAAACAAGAGGGGTTTAAACACTAAAATACATGCCTCAAAATAGATTATTACAAAAATAGCTAAGGAGGTTTCAAACAACCTCCATCAGAGTGGGAAACAATAAAACTAAAAATAGAACTAAACCAATGACTTGCTCCTTTGAACTTGAACTAAGTTAATCTGGTAACTTGATCTCTAAGGTTGAAAATGTCGATCATTGGCTTGAGCTGAGATGGTTGGTTGATTGTGGATTTTAATTGCCCAACAAATATGGCATCTCATAAAGCCGACACCATATTTTGTGTAGATGTTGTTAAACATCGTAGATTCATCCTCTGGCAGTGTGGTTTTACTATAAACTGTGATTATGTCTCCCAATTCAGCGTGGTTAGTTGTTTAATTGCCTCTTCCTTTTCCTACACTATCTATTTCCACTGTTGCTCTAGTTGTTTGACATTTGGTATAAATCCTAGTAGGCACTCTTTGACAAAGTTGGAACCATGGAAGTTTTCATTTATGGCTTCTATTATATTGCTTGCTTCTCCTAGTGCTATCGTTGTTGCCCTTTCTACCTATTTCAACCGTGAATCCTAGTCTGTAAACAGAATATCTTTGTGGGATTATTCCATTGTTGGTAAGTCATCCTTTCTTCCATCCTCAGATTCTTGCGAAGTGATAAATTCAAAAACCTTTTTGTGGATTTCTTCATGTTCAAATATCATATCAATTACTTGGTTTGTCAATTTATCACTGGTCTCACAGTAAGGATTTATCTGTGAGATTTTCTGGCAGAATATTTCTTCTTGCTACATTAATAGGGAATTAAGGTTGACTGTTTCTTTGATAAATTCGTCAATTTTCGGATTATCTTTGAATTTATCCACCATTTCTTGCATTTGATGATTTTTGAATCCTTTTTTGATAAGCTGTCCTGGTGTTGTAATCTCATCTGTTTGAATTCCCTCTAAAACTGGGCTACTTGTTTTTCTGCTTGCTGATTAGTTTTTTCTTGTGTTAATTATTGTTCAAGCAACAAAATTTTTTGTTCCTTTTCCTCTAGTAGCATTTATAATTTCATTGCCTTATAGATGGTTGTTGTGGCATAAGATCCTGTGATCTGTGACAACATTGTGAGATTCTTCTATGGGTCAACAAGGGTATCCTTCCACACAACATCCATTGGTTCATTTTCTAGAGTTGTAATAGTCTTGGTGTCTAGTTTTCTTTTCTTCCTTTGTCTTTTAACTACAACCTTATGAGTAGGACTGTAGAATATATCTATTGGAGGTATCTCTTCAATTCTCAAGAGAATTTTGGAAGTAGGAACAACAAGGATAATCTCAATATCTTGAGTACCTATAACTACGTGCTTTGTTGTTTCTGGATTTTGTTTATGCTGGGTTTTTTTGGGGGTTTGTAGTTCATATGATTCCTCAATATTTGCATTCATATGGAGCTTATTATTGAATTGCTCCCATTCCTGTTCCAGGTCTACAACTGGAGCCTTACCTGATTGAGCTGAAGTAGAAGCAACCTATGCCTACTTCTTTGCCAAGGCATGTTCGACTTTTTCCTTTGTACTTCCAGTTGTATCTTTCTCAAACTCTTTATTTGTGTTTCCTCCTCCATTTTGAGATTGCCATTCTAATTGTTGTGCCTCATGAGTCGACTTCCCTTGGGTTTCTTCTTTAGAATTTTCTTTTGAACTTCCCTCCAAGCTTATGCTAGGAGTTGGTTCTCTTATTGATTCAATCTGTAATAGGTCCAATGGGACCTTTAACAGTCTCTTATTCCTATACACATGAAAAGCATTAATATCTTCCGGTCTCAACAGTAGTGATGCCAAATGTAGGACTTGTGAAAATGTTTCTTCTTCTTGAAAGAGGTCATCAAAGGCATCCTCTTCATGGGTGAACTATTTGACTTTCACCATAGTGGTAAATTCTTTAGAAACATGATTTAGGTCATATTGTCTCCCTGGAATTGTGGCTAACTTCAAAGACATAATAAACTCTGCTTCTTTTACTACATGTCCATAGTCTTGTAGTGTGAAATCACCGCATTGTAATGGAAAGGCTGGTTAAATGGTTTTATTATGTTCTTTCAGTCCTTTGATTAAACTGCCCTCCCCTACTGTTTGGTAAGCTATTTCTCTAACTAATATCTTGTCTGGGACATAATATGAAAGGACATGTGGAGAAGCAATGCTCCCAAAAACACTATTGTAGGTGAATGTCCCTTCCCCGAACCATCTAGCCACTGGCAAGATATCTACTCTGGCCTCTTCAGAAAACCTAGGGGCTAATCTATCAAAAAATAATTATGAATAGGAAGCACAACACCCTAGAAGATTTTGTGAAAGTGGGGATGGAATTGAGATTCCCACAAAATTTTATGGCATATATGGATGGGGAGTGAGTTATGTACAGTCCACTTCTATCCCATGTTAGGAAATTGAGAACAAAAACAAATTGTGTCCATAACAAAAGCTCTCATAAAGAAAGGGGGGAAAATCCTTAAAGAAACACTTCTCTTCTTTCTATATTCCATAATGGCCTTTGATAAATTGTCTAATAAAATATAACTCTAGTCCATGATTGTTGCATTAACTATTGCAACAATTAACGGGAGCCACTCCATAGAAAATTTGGTGCTATTATGTTTATCGAACAACCTACACATCATTTTTGTTGCGAAACTATCAAGGGGAGAGATGGATGTTATTGAGTACATCATACTAGTTTTATCTTGTTTGAGTTTGCCTCCACCTGACCTTGAGGTCTGTGTAATGTCCAACGGGTCTTCTTTCTCTTTGGTGAAATGCTCAAGGAATTCTTTGTTATAGAGCTTTTGAGGCTCTGGTAGTTGGTACATTAGTCATAGATTGTCTGGTGAGAAAGAGCCCATTACTTCTTGTCTTTTATTCCTGAAAGTTCTATTTGAGATGTCTACCTCATCAATTACCCATTTTATCATATCTGCGTATGGTAATATCTTTGGTCTCGCAAGTATTTGGTGCAAGAATGAACGTGTTGTTTCAAAATAGGAGGCATCAGATGATTCCTCAGCATCAATCATGGCCTTGTTACTAGTGGCTTGGGCTTCTCTTCTCATGTCTGATTTCTCAGATGTAGTCGCCTTTCCATTCTTCACCATTCTTTCCACTGTTGTTTTTTGTGGAGGTTTCCTCAAATGGAGCAAATAGAAATTATCGAATAAACACAAAGTGAGAATGACCATGAGAATCAAATGATACAGTTAACCTAAAAGGTGACAAGAAAGGAGCTTTTATTTGAAATGAAGAATAAAAGATATCAAATCACGTCGAGATATTTTTAACATAAATTCCATTAGACTTATTAAATACACACTAATATCTTTTATCATGGCCTTTATTACTCATTTAAATTATCGCATCACAAACGGGAAGGGAAAAGCTTTAAGGTGGAATTTTTAAAGTGCAAAATTCCGATTTTGCAATTGCGATAAGATTATCGCAATATCGCATTTTTGGTTGAGCATTTCTCAGAGTTGTTTAGAATTATGTGAGATGCAAGGTGAGCGACATACTTTTTGTTAGAGTGCACTTTGCCTAAATGAATAATTATTTCGTAAAGTGCATTTTTACTATGTGGCAGACTTAACTTGTAGTTTATAACATTTATTTTAATCGGGTCTGGGTCATATTGTGTTTCACAAACTTCTTGTAGTTCACAAGATTGGCCTTTAAGTAAAGCATCCTAATGGAATAAGTATTAGATTTCTATTCCACAATATCGTAGTTTGCATATTCCAATAGGTTTTGTGAGTTGCTCTTTTCGTGAAAGTCGATATGCGATTGTGATAGGTGCTTTAGTTTACAAAAAATGCCTTAAGTCTTAGCTTTAAATGAAAATTTCAATGATATCGTAAGTTTATAATAGTGATCCCTTCCATCGTAATTCACGGATCCTAGTTGTTGATTAATATTTGACACACATGGTCCAGCAATATGCGATAAAGCGAGAATTGCTAGTCTTAAAGGGATTTGACTTGATACCTTAATTTATTTCTAAAATTTTCAAAAAGAAAGCACATAAGTGGTAAGTTTTTTGGAGGATTTTTTACAAAAGGGTCCCCATTTATTAATAGAATATTAACTATTAAATCAATAAATGGGGGGGTTGTTGAATAGAACAACAATTGGCGATTCACTGGAAGAACCAGTTATCTCTTATAGTATTTTGAAACTTCTAAAACTTCCAAAATAAAGATAGTTAAGAAAATAATAATTTACAGGAAATCTAAGATAAGTAACATTTCTCTGAATAAGAGAAAAAAATTCACTTAATTATCATCCACTTGATATCCTCTTCAAAATGAAAACTCCTTTGTCTACATCAGTCTTTACTTGGTTTAAAGATAAAGCAAGGAGCTCTTGCATATTTTCTTTTAGATATACTCATTTGTCACAGGTAGAGCCTTTGCTACTAGCAAGCCTCCATAGCATTGAGAGGGTTTCCTTTTAACCATCAATGACTCAGTATCCCATCCAGATAAGAGAGAAATTTTTAGAGATAAATTTAGACTCATATACTTATTCTTTTCTTTTTTTTAACAGTTTATCTTTTCTTCTAAATTTTTTTTTCTACTTAAAGGTCATTGTCTTGGTTTGGTGGCCAAAAGTGACAATGTCATTCGCTGGTTGTAACTCAACTGAACAAGCTAGCTCATGATGAGACCCCCTTTCTTTCGATTAAGATAACCTCAAGCCATTACCCTATTTTGATATGCAATATTGGTAATGTCAGTTTATTATTTCCCAATGAACATGGTAAGTCAACTCTCAATAAGAACTCTCATCCTTTAAGTTTTAGTATATTTTAGAATTACACTCTAAAAAGAGAAAATTTTGCTAGATGGGAAGAATCATTGAATCCTTAAGAGTTTATGAATGACAATTATAGAGTTAAAGGTTCTTATCTACAAAGAGTCTTTACTTTGTTAAAGATACTTTTCGTTACTGGTGGTAGAACAAAGATCTTCTTATAAAGTTGAGGTTTTACAAAGGATAAATGATTTTGGTGGAAAACAAGCAAGTTTCAAATAAATAGAACTTAGCTTATGTCTCAAATGCAAAAATTATCTTCTTAACAATCTCTACTTATACAAGTAAGAAATCAAAATATAAAAGAGTTTTTTATTGAAAGTCCAAAAATAAATACTATTTAACATTTATTTTCCTAGTTAAAGTAAAGGCAATAGTGTACAAGGGATAGAAGAGGTTATCTTCTATGAAAAATGTCTTCAAGATATGCCCATTAATAGGTAGAGAATCTCTCTTGCTTGATAAATCTTTCAAAAGAAAATTTGATGGGCTGATTTGTTCCGCAATCTGAAATGGGCCAAGCCACATTATTTGGAATTTGGTATGCTTACCTTTTTCCTCATGTGCTTTATCCGACTTCAGTACAAGGTCTCCGAGTTGAAGGGATTTAGGACTTACAAAATTTGCATCAAATGAAGACTTGACCAACTGTTGATGATGTGCATGTATGATCTTGACTTTGTCTCTTTCTTCTTCGAGTTTGAGGATTTGTGATTACCTTAATTGCATTGAAGAGGAAGGAGTTTCTTCAATAAATTGAACCAGGGCTAAAGATGGAATAAGTACATTTCTATGAAGAACAACCTATTTCCCATAAACCAATTAGTTAAAACGAGAAGTGCCTATTGAGGCCTTCTGTGTTATTCGATTTGACCATAGAGAAAATGTTAAAAATTTGTGCCAGTTTTTTTGACTTTGATCAACGGTTCCTTTCATAATCCCTATGAGATTTTTATTTGTAGATTCGGCCAAACCATTTCCCAGCGGATAATAGTTAGAAGAATATTTAAGTTTGAAACCTCTTTTAAGAGAAAATTCTGTCATAGAATTGCCTGTGAAATAAGATGCATTGTCAAACATGAGGGCAGTTGGTAAGCCAAATCTGGTAATACAAATTGATCAATAAATTCAATGATGTTTTCAGAATTGGCTACCTTAAGTGGAATTTATTACACCGATTTAGTGAACTAATTAGTTTTTGTAATGATATATCTATGTTGCTTTGAAGAGTGAGGAATGATCTCACCTATTATGTCCAGTATCCATTGCTCAAATGGTTGTTCAATGTTGACTGGTTGTAATGGTAATGCAGTTTTCCTCTATCTTCCAGCAGCTATTTGACAAATTTTGTATTTCCTTACATATTCATGCGCATCTTTGAATAAGGTTGGCCAATAATAGCCAGCATGTAGGATCTTATGTGTTGTTGTGTCTCCTCCAAAATTTCCACTAGCTGGTCCATCATGAAGTTCCTACAAAACCTTTTCCACCTCATATTTTCCAAGGCATCTAAGTAAAACATAATCCTAATTCTTCCTAAACAAAACATCATTGATGATTTCATATTTCTTAGCTTTTAACCTCAAAGGCCTTTTCTCTTTTGTAACTGAGTTGTATAGGGGAATATCCATTTTTCAAATAAAAGATGATATTATCATATTTAGATTCAGTATCGCTGAGGCTTACCTCACATATTTGTATATCATCACTTGAATCTTGTAGTGTTGGTAAGTTGGATGCTTTGACTAACATTCTGCCAAAACGTTGACCTCTAACAATTTTATTTGGTCTAATCTAAATGTCATATTCTTGTAGTTTTGTTATCCAATTTTCTCTTTTCTCACCTACTTCTCTTTGCATTAGTAAATTTCTCACTGCTGAGAATGGGACTATTACCTTAGTGTGATTTTGAGAAGAAAGGGTCTGAAATGTTTTATTGATTTAAAAATAGCATAAGCTCGTTTTTCAAAATCTAAATAATTTAATTCAGCCCCTTGCAAATTGGAACTAAAGAAATAAATTGGTGCTTCAGCTTTTTCATCATGGACTTGTGTCAATATAGCTGCATATGATGTCTCAGAAGCAAAGGTATATAAAATGAAATGATTAGACAAATTCAGAGTTGCTAAAGAAGGAGAATTTATGATTGCTTGTTTGATAAGATTAAAAGCTTCATGCTTAGTATGTCCCCATTTAAAAATAGATTTTTTCTTAATCATAGATTGAAGGGGTAAAACAATTTGTGAAAAGTCAGGGACAAATCTCTTGACAAAATTTATCTATCCTAGGAAAGATTGCATGGATTTTTTATTATGAGGCAAAGAGATTTCATCAATTTCTCTTATCCTATCAAGATCTATGTGAATGCCATATTTAAATACAATAAATCCAAGAAATTTTCCTTCACTTAAAACAAAAAATATTTCTTAGGATTTAGAGAAATTCCATAGCTCTGACAACATTCAAATATTTTTTTAAATCCTTTAAATGATTACTACACTTTTTTGAATACACAGTTATGTCATCTAAATAAATTACCATTATTTTATTTACCAAACCTTTGAAAGCTATATCCATAGCTCTCTGAAATGTTGCACCAGCATTGATTAATCCAAATGGCATCTTTTGATAAGCATATGTTCCCCGTTTGGTTCGAAATGTGGTCTTTAGCCGATCATCTGGATGTACAAGAATATGATTATAACCTAAAAATCCATCCACAAAGGACATTAGCTCTGAGCCTGCAATTGATTGCAGTATCTATTCCATACGAGAAAATGGAAATTTTTCCTTTTGACAAGCTTCGTTGAGATTGTGAAAGTCTATACATATTCAAATATCACCATTCTTTTTTCTGACTGAAACAAGGTTAGTAACCCACCTTGAATGCCAAATAGGAAAAATTATTTTGGCTTTGAGAAGCATATTCAATTAAGATTTGATCTGGTTTTCTAAATTTGGGTGAATCTTTCTCAACTTTTGCTGTACATGTTTTTCATCGGATATCATAGGAATGATATGTTGAATGATCGAAGTGTCGTATGTCTTAAGAGCATAATTCCAGGCAAAAACATTTTTGTATTTCTCTAACAAATGAGTAAAGGATATTCTTTCATCAAATGTAAGACCAAGTCCCAGATTAATATTTTGAGGTTTAAGGTCAGTTCCAAGATTAACTAATTCAAACCTAAAAGTTGAACTTTTAATCTTTGAGTTAGTAGGTTTCTTGAATCTGTACTTAATATCATATAAATCTTCCAGCTTAACCACACATTTAGGTATGGAATTTGCAATTGTTTCCTGCTTAAGTTGGTTGTCATGTTGATCTTCATCTATTATCTAGTCATCATAAGAGCCATCAAATGTTAGAAAATTTATGATATCTGGATCATTATTAAAAGCTCGCCAATTAGTGATGTTGTCGGGAATAGAAGGGCTAAAAATTAATTCTATAGAAAAGCGATTAGGAATATAATCTCCTGGTGGAATGAGCTTGGGTGCACCATTAGCCAAAATGTCGACACTTGCATTTTGAAGTCTTGGAATTGGGGAAATGTTGAATGCTGTAAAATGTAAGGTGGGATCTTGGACTAGTGATTGATAATGTTTCAAATGTCTAGAGATACAGTGTATTGTATTCCTCACCTTTTTAATTACAATTTCTGAATCTCCAAATACTTGAAGATATTTGATATCATGTCCAAAGGCTTTGCACAATCCTTGAACTAATGTTTCATATTTGGCAATGTTATTTATGCATTCAAATTCAAGTATGCATGCTAACATGGTTTTTCCCCTTCGGGGCTAACCAATACGCAACCTGCTCTAGCTCCATTGTTAGATTTAAATCCTTCAAAATATAATTTGCAAAATAAAGAATTGACTACAGGTTTATCTACAAAATTGATACGTTTAGAAGAATATGTTTGAGAATATTTTTTGACTTGTGATGTAACAAAATTTTCCAAAAAGGGTGAAGTGTTTGCATTAAAATTGCCTAGAAATGACTCAACCGAATAATTTCCAATGATATTGCTACTTCATTCAACAGGCTCATTTTTTCCCTCTAGTATGTGACGATATACTTTAAATTTTTTTCATGGTCAACCCTTATCTGATTTGGCTTACCATTATAAGGAAGCCACATATGGGACCAGTCTGTTGTGAAATAGCCATGAAGCTTTTCGGACAAGTCTCTACTGAGGATCAAATCATAGAATTTAGGGATATCGGCCACAATAATGTCAATTACTTAACACACTTTTGGGTTTGATGAGATTCTAATGGTGACCTGATTGATTTCCCCCTATAACTTCGACTTGAGATCAATCTAGCTGCACAATGCGAATAACATATTTTTGGGGTTCCACATTCAATTTTGCACAAACAGTTTTTGGTAGAATGTTGGATGAAGTTCTAGAATCTACTAACCAATTGTGAAATTTCTTATTGAAGACTTCAAAAGTAAAAAGAAATGGAGGTGTATGGGATTTGGATCTACCACCTATTAAAGCAATATCAATTGAACTCATTTTTTCTGATGAAGTACTAGGAGGCCTACCCATTTCTTAAGCATCATAAGAGATTACAACTGCGTGAAGAGGAGAAGTGGGGATTGCTTTTAGTTCTTTGAGAAATAGCTCTTGTTGATGTTTTAATTTTGTAAGCTCATGTAATGTAATAGTAGCTCTAGTCTTTTCATATCTTCAACGATGTTGTATTCCATTTCATCAGATACTAGCGAGGTTTTGGCTGAAGGTGAAGAATTTGATTCAAGAGGAGTTGTTGGAGTGGATTTTGTTAGGGAATCTAATCCCAACCACTTATTAGGTGTCAAAACTGTCCCTCCAAGTGTCCTAGTTCAGTTTTAGTTAAGTCCAGTTTAGTCGAGTTTGACCCCAGTCATTTATTAGGGATGTTTCCAATGTAATCTTATTTAAGTGATTTGTAATACTAAGCAGAGAAAGTCCTTGAGCGAAGAGAAAGCATAAGCCTCTTTGGGAGAGCAACAGAAGATTGAAGAAGCAGCAAGGAAACCAAAAGCCAGCTATAGCAAGGCGAAAGAGATTGAAGAATTTTTTTCAGAAATTAATGCTTTCCATGCATTAAACCAGCACGTTAGTAACACCACTAATGATGAGCAGTCAGAGGAGCAAGCACATTAATTGGCATTTCCTTGCATCGATTTTCATTGGCATGAGTTAGTTATGATGGGAAGTGTGTTAGAGAACTAACACTTACCTTCAAGGTCGAGAGAAGAGTTAGTACATGGCATATGTTCAACACACAGAGCGTTAAGGTACCAAAATTCCGAAATTTCAAAATTTCGTAGCCACCATTCTCTCTGAAAAGTAAAGTGAAATGCGTAAGTTTTAGTCTCAAAAAAAAATCTGGTTTGATATTGCAAGGCAAATAGTCAAAGGTAATTTTTTTAATTACGTTAAAAGCGCGTTCCATTCTCATCCATGGTTCATTCATCGTGAAAAGGAAATCGAAGGCATAAGGTGAAAAGTCATTTTTTTTTAAAAAGGGATTGTGTCATATTAAAAAGTTAATATGTAAAAGAACTTGGGTGCAAAAGTATTTTATTAAAAGCCTACATGTGGTAAAAGGTTCATAACTTGAAGTGTGATGGTATTATTTTGAGAAGGGCATTATATTGTGTAAAATAGTTTTTTCTTAAAGAGGGAATTAAAAAAAGATGTTGTGAACCAAAGGGATGTTAAAGGGAATTATGGTTTATATTTGAAAAGTTTTTTTATTCAAAGGAAGGGATTCATTTGGATTTTTTTTTTCAAAAAAAAAAATTGTGAATTTTTTTTAAAGAAGGTTCACTGAAGAGGCATAGTCGCCATATTTCAAGTTTGATTTATTTGTTGAGTCGCATTTCATCAGTGATCAAATGGGAAAATCCAAGTGGCTAAGAAATTCAAAGAAACTACATGAGATGTTTGAGATATTTTTAGATATGGAACTGAAGAGGCAAAAGGATGCCTTTTCATTGAAATGCATAAAAGAATCTATTAATGACAACATTCTTCTCCTGATTTTAGAAGCCAAAACAACCAAGCAGGTCTAGGATACCCTTGAGAGGTGTTTTGGTCCAAGGGGGAGTATTGAAATTGAAGATGAAGGTGGGCCTATAACAACAGATCTACATCCAGATGAATGGATTGTTGAAACCCACTATGCTCAGCCATGAGTGGATGATTTATGTGAAGAAGTCACAGAAGCAAGAGAGAAGGAGCATGTAGATGCTCAAGAACCCCACTGTGTACAACCATAGGTGGAGGAAAATTTGGTGATTCCAACAACAGAGCTTGTTGATGAATATTTGGTAAATCCAATAACAAAGCTTGTTGATGAAAGTTTGGTGAATTGAGTAACAAAGCTTGTTGACAAAAATGACACTACCATAGGAGCATTCAATGCTATGGTGAATCCAACAATTAATATCTTAGATGTTATTTTTGATCAAGAATTGTTGGGTAATGATGAATGGTTGCAGGTGATGCAACGGAAACATCATATTGACATGATGCCATTTGGTGAGACAGTGCAAGAAAACCTGTTTGCAGCAACACAGGTTAGTAAAAAAGTCAAAGAGACAAATATAGAAATAGAAACAGAGGAAGAGGCAAGGAATGAAGCCTAGAAATAGAAAACACAGGCAGATGCAAAAGCACAATTGGAAGTGCAACAACTGTAAGTAAAACATGAAAACACTCTCATTGCGAAGCAGAAAGAACAGAGCCAATGTGGTTCTGTACATATTTCTAAACTTACCATTGATTTCGAATGTGTAGGTACATAGAATGACTATGAAGAATAGTTAAATCTACTTGATGCATGGCTTGCAACACCATGCCTTGATGAAGTCTACATAGAAGGTGATCCCTTCCATCACAATTCACAGATCCCAGTTGTTGATTAACCTTTGACACACATGGTCCAACGATTTGTGAAAAAGAAAGAATTTCTAGTCTTAAAGGGATTTGACTTGATAACTTAATTTATTTCTAAAATTTTCAAAAATAAAGTGCTTAAGTGATAAGTGTTTTGGAGGATATTTTATAAAGGGTCCACATTTATTAATAGAATATTAACTATTAAATAAATAAACGGGGGAGTTGTTGAATGGAAAAATAGAGTGTAACTATAACCAATCACTTTGCCATTTGTTTGCATAAAAATTTCCTATTGGTAAAGGAGATCTTGCTTCATAGACCTTTCCTATAGATCTACTAGGAAGTAATATAAATCAACATTGCATATCCCCTTCATCTTCATGATAAAAAGAACATATATAAGTGGTGTACTTTTCTCCTTTGTTGATCTTGTTTTCTGGCTAGGCTAACCATGGTATATCCTACTCTAGATTTCAATATTCTACTCCTGCTCCCAATCTCTATAACCTACATACATGAAAACCTACACATATTAATACAATTATATTGCCTTAGTTTAAGGATGCTCCTTCTCGATCACATTGGCTCTTAGTCCTCCATTAATTACTAGCTATGGTTAGGATCACCACAACATTGCATGGATGAATTCCTAGGAAATCCACTAGCGAGGACTGCATATGGTTGATTGAGGTTTATAACTCCCTTGAATATATAGCAACGCTAAAGAAAAGTCACTTGGAAAGATTAACTAATGAGAACCCTATGATGTCATGCAATGGTGGGGGCATTGAAGCATTCTCCATAATGACTAAAAGAGTAACCAATCCAAGGAGTAGAAGACTCATATGTATGGTATGGTTCCTAGGAAAGCTATAACCCATTTATAGGACAATAATGCAAACAAGTGCCATATTCAAGGGTTGCAAGATTGATGCCACTTATCTTCTATAAATAGAATCTGAAATATCACCCGCCCCCCCCCACCCCTTGCCTCTTTTCTTGGGATCTCCTTCATATATTGATAAGCATGAAAGAGAAAACAAGTATGCTAAATATTGTTTTTTTCATTCAGTTTTAATGATCCTAAAAAATAATAAAATGATACATCATAGCATGTATTTTTCATGATCTTTTAACAAGCTCAAAAAAGAGATAAAAGTGTGATCAATATCCTTATTGTTTTAACAAGTGGAAGAAATGGATGAGAGTAAGGTCATCATCTTTCATTTTTTTAATCAACATAAGGGGAATGAAAAGGAAGCTCATCCTATAGAAACAAATGGTATAGAATAGAAACATCTAGTTTTGAGTTAGGAACCATCATAATTAACATGAATAAAAAATGCTAGCAAGGAAAATCAGCTCATTGTAGCATAATCTCCAAGAAAGGTAAGGGCACCAAGTGAAGGAAAGTGACAATGCAGATGGAAAGGGGTATGTGACATAGCTAGTTTCCTCAATGACTTATAGAGGTTATTGGGAGTGAAAACATTTATTTCTTTTACTTTGTACCATACTCAGTTCCTTAATGCTTGATTAAGCGTACAAGGTATCAATTGTTTTCCCTTTTCAAAATCTTAAAAATCAACTCTAATACCACTTTGTCAAATACCCAATTGCCTAAATGAATTACAAAGGTTATGGGGTACCCAAAATTCTCCTTCACTTTTTACTAGCTTTACAAAAACCCTTTATACCAATTTGTCACATACGCCTGCTAAATGTATCCTAACCACACTTGCAAAAACTTACTTTTCATCTCTCATACATTTTTTCAAATAATTTACATGTAAACCTTTCTTTAAATACTTTCTATTCAACCAATTTAGTAGTATTTTTGTCATATACATTGTGTCAAACATTGTGTTTGAAATCAAATCAATAACATTGCTCTATTTACACTTGTAACATACTAATTGGAATTTACCACTCAATCATGCAACGTTTAGTTTATGTCAGGTCTACAAGAGGAATATTCAGCCTACAAACAATTGTAACGTGGACACCAAAATGAAAATAAGGTGTTACTCTAGGGTATCCATGAAGGATAGGATCTACCACTTGAGACACAATGTGCATATAATGAGAAGGAAATGTTACAACTTGGTAGGATCAAACCTAAGGTAAAAAAAATGATGTACAATGTCAATAATGCAATGACAGACGTAGGGGAATACCTAACCTTATATGTTTATTTGTTAGGCCCCTATACTACTAGTGTAACCCCTTATTATTATTAGTACAACCCCCTTATTATATTGATGTACCCATGTAGTGCCCATATTGTTACTATTGTGCCCCATAGAAGCCCACTATTGTTATTATTGTGCCCTTACATTATTATTGTTATGTAGGCTCTGATTACATAATGACCCCTTAGACTCCTATATATAGAAAGGAGGTCTTTTCATTTGTATCATTCAAGAATTGTTCATTTATGTAATGTAAAGGAGGTTACCCCCTCGAAGAGGCTGAATTATAAGGCGTTGATTTATCTTTTCTATCTTTTCTTGAGATGGTTTCATAACATTTGGTATTAGAGCTTTGGATTCTAGGGTTTCGCTGATCCAAACAAGTCATCATCGAATTTTTTCTATAACTTTTGTTCTGTGACATTTTAGAAGTTGCAAAAAAAACCCATTTGAGAAGACATCGTGCTAAATCGCGGGTCCAAATTTCAGAAATTTTTGTGCTGTATTTGCAGAGATATGATCTGACAAAGTTGGTCTTTTTGTAGACTCCTGAATTACATTCCAAACAGGTGACCTAGGAAAAATCGTCATAACTTTCTCTCTGAGAATCGGATTGCAATTTCGCAAAAAAGAACAGAAAGAGGACGGACTATAGTTTCATCTAGATATTTTTTAGAGCCAAAGGTCCAAATAGTGACACGCGACATTCCATACAAGTTCACTCTTCTAGAAAGGTCTATAATCAGGTCAGTATAGGAGATTTGGCATAACTCTTCATTGGGGAATCGAATTGGGGTCAGACTGGTGGCATTGGAAATAGGGCACAGAGGGATACTATAGGTCACAATTTTAGAACTTAAATATCTAAAAGTATAGAGTTACAGTTGTTTCAAGATAGCACTCCTAAAATCAAGAAAAAAAACAAGATGAGGAAGTTTGATGGGAAGGATCCGGTAAATTGGATACTTTAGATGGAGCAATATTTTGATCTACATGGTGTACCAATGTTACAAAAGGTATGTATTTCATCTTCATATTTAGAGCCAGATCAATTTTTATGGTATAAAGGGCTTTGTTCTCGTAAACGACTTGTTACATGGTCAATTCTCACAGAGGAAATGATAGCACATTATGAGGATACAAAGAGCAACACCTTCTTTAGTGCAACACCACAACAATTGGAAAGAGTAAAATGGCTGTGTGACATACTAGAAAGTAAAATTATGGCAACAATGAATTCTACCCCTCACAGCTATGAAGATGGAAGTGTTGTTTCTCCTAGCCTTTCACAACCTACAAGGGTTACACCACAACAATTGGAAGAAAAAAGAGAAAAAGGGCTTTGTTACAATTATGATAGCAAATGCACTAAAGGTCATAAGTGTGTGGAGAAGAAATTATTTTACATGGAGTATGAAGAGGAGGAGGAAAAGGATCAAGAAACATCAAAAGAAGAGGATATACGCCAAGATCCAACCCTAGAGATAGAAGAAATGAATCAGACCATATCTTGTAAAGCATTGGCAGGAATTATCACTCCTCAAACTATAGAGATAGAAGGACATATCAAGAAGAAAAATGTTCAAGAAGTGAAACATCACATCGAGCATCAAGAAATGAATCCGACCATATATTGTAAAGGATTGGAAGAAATTATCACTCCTCAAACTCTAAAGATAGAAGGACATATCAAGAAGAAAAAGGTTCAAGTAGTGAAAGATCACATCGAGCATCAACAACAAGTTCTCCAACTTTTAAAGGATAATGCCACTTTGGTGCAAAATCGAATGAAACAACAGGTAGATTAACATTGTAGTGAAAAATGTTTTGATGTAGGTGATTGGGTATTTTTACTGCTACATCTCAAGCAAGCTATTTGTGGGAAGGAAATGTTGGCAATACTACATGCACTTAAAAAATGGCGACCTTACCGAATGGGAAGACACTTCAAGGTAAAAATGGATCATGATAGTCTTAAATACTTTTTAGAACAACTATTATCTTTAGAAGAACAGAAAAAATGTGTCACAAATATGTTGGGTTATGACTTTGACATCATCTATACAAAATGGAAGCAAAATTTTGTTGCAGATGCACTCTCAAGAAAGGATGAGGATGTGGAAGCATTGTTTTATGCTATTTTTATTATCCAACCAGATTGGATAAATGAAACAAGGGATGAATTGAAGAAGGATGAAGAAGTATGGCCAATTATTCACAAGTTGCAAAATATCCCAATTCAAACAATATTGCGAGAAATTGAAGAGGAAAGAAAAATCATATTGGAACCTGGAGCAGTCACAGAAACAAGACCTCGGCAGCTGTGAAATCAATCAATTTCAGAGTATCTCATCAAGTGGAAGAACTTACCCACTGAAGATTCCACATCGGAGGACAAGAAGTTTATACAGAAGCATCAAGAACTACTCAAGCGTTGAGGACAACACTTTTTGAAGGAGAGGGGCATGTTAGGCCCCTATACACTAGTGTAACCCTTATTATTATTAGTACAACCCCCTTATTATATTGATGTACCCATGTAGTGCCCATATTGTTACTATTGTGCCCCATAGAAGCCCACTATTGTTATTATTGTGCTCTTACATTATTATTGTTATGTAGGCTCTTATTATATAATGACCCCTTAGACTCCTATATATAGAAAGGAGGTCTTTCATTTGTATCATCCAAGAATTGTTCATTTATGTAATGTAAAGGAGGTTTCCCCCTCAAAGAAGCTGAGTTCTAAGGCGTTGATCTATCTTTTCTATCTTTTCTTGAGCTGGTTTCATGACATTATTCGAAGAAAATACCCCTAACATCTAATGGATGTCACAATAAAAATGCCACCCTATCTTTTATAATCCATGTAGAAAGACTAAACCCATGGTTAAATCATATACGAAATAAAGCATGAATTAGGTAAGAATAGGACCATATATATGTATTTATGTAGGTATGATGTGTGTGTACACTTACATTGTCACTAACAATAGTCATACATTGTTGACATAGAAGTGAAACCAAACTAACTCCCTGATTTGTCATCATATGATCATTCAGGAGCAACAATAGTGGCAGAAGAGGTGGTTGAGAAGGACGTTAAGGGAGAGGAACATGATGTTATTTTACTCACGATGTTCAAGAATTGACAATGGGGATTCAATCCTTGGTCTTTAATGTTGTTCCATTTCATTTACAGTGGCACATTGTGGGGTAAACTCCCACTATATGGAATTCATGTAACAAAGAATCACATGTGTCATATCGTGTCATCGACACACAGATGATTGGCCTCGAAATATATTATTAGGAGATAGTTCTAACTTGATGGACTTACGATTATATGTATAAATAAATGGGCTTAAAAGCCCAAGACTTGTACCCCTAGTTTTGGACATTGCACCTAGTTTTGTGATGGAAGTACCAAACTCTTACCTAGATATGCACACACAAAAAAGTTGTTCTATGACCTATACTTATGTTTTTCAAATGATAAAACTTTTCTACCCATGTGTATTATGTACCTGCATGGACGAATTTGATGAATATTGAATTAGTTTGACAAATTCCAATCTAACATGTTATCAGCTAACAAATAATCCAATGTATTAGAATACCTTGAGATGTGCATATATTCAATATTAATGAAAGAGAATTTAAGGAGACATATCATTAAATACCTATGAAGTAACATAGGATGTTTCATCAAATAGACACGATTTAGTTGTGAGACCATGAGTTGGGAGTCCAATTTGACAACTAAGTGGTGGATACCAAGTGAAATAGCCTCTAATAAGAGTTCAATGAAAATACTATACTCCACTATATTATTGGTCACAAGGAAAATGTAGATGCCTCTAAATATCACTAGCTCATTAATGGGTGAAAAGAGAACCCAAGCAGTAGAAGCAATGTTTCAAGTACTATAGTTGGTATTGTCTACAAAGCCTACATAGAATAGTGAGGGACCTCACATCTACCAATCAAGGACCATGCATGATAAGGAAATTACTGAAACAATGGTAAAATCATTAAAAGATACATGTACACCACACCAACCTAGTATACAATATATACAATCATCATGAAATGATGCAAATTACACATAGTACTTATTTAGATAGAGCCCATTGTGAGGCTTGTTAGCACTTGAGGTGCAGTGCTACTATTTTTAGCATAAATGTCCCCTGTTTTAGCTCTGATGGCCACATCTCCTCTTGCTTTTCTTTGGCCATAAGCCAGACTTCAAAATATTATTCTCACATCTATAAATGCATCAGGTCCTAATCCAAATGGGTCCAAATATGCTCTTTAAATCTTCAAAAGCCAGTAAAATCATGCCAAAGACCAAAACCAGTAGAGGAGAAGAACCCTTAGAATGGTAAAAAAGCACTATTGGGAGGAAAAAACACATAAAAAAAGTGAAAAACCAAGTATCAGAAGCATAAACAGTGAAATGCATAGCAGCTGACAGATCTGGCGAATCAATGGTCCAGATCTGATCGGCAAGTCACAATTGGCGGATTGGGGGTGGAACGTATGGAACCTCCGATGGAAATCAACGATGCAAAGTGGACCGTCGATCAAGCATGCAGATTGACGGCCCACGTTGCATCACAGGATCGCTATTGGAGAACACAACGGAGCACTCAACATTAGCCCAGGGCATGAGCGATATGCGATTGCGATCAATTGCATCGGCGGATCACAATCGGGGAAACATTAAGGAGTGGGGCTTATACCTATATGGATGTTCAATGTGATAAAATCTAGACCTGAAAGGGTTCGGGAATGAAAATATATAATATTCCAGGTCCGCTAAAGCCAATTTTTCATGATTTTTAGTGTTTTTAACATATTTTCAAAATACAAAGGGAAGCTAGGAAACAAGGTCGAAGGGACTTGCGATAGCGATTGAGGGTGGATGCGATAGAGGAATAGACAGTGTTTAAGGACTTTTGATGTCCAAAATAAATAGAGCTTGGAGGGATTTCATAGTGTTGCAGCATTTTTCTGTGTAAAATAGAAAACAATCATGGTTAGAATTTGAAAGGATTTCAAAAGGCCTACAGACCCATTCCATCATATAATAGAGGCCGGGAGATAGAGACTAGGAGACAAAAGGCTAGAGGGGGAAAGGCAATAGTGCAAACCAACAAAAACCAATAGAAGTGATCATGGAGCATCGCTGGCACAAGCGAGCTCCCTGACAGTGTAGCAAACTACCCTAATGCAATTACTCTACTGTTAGAAGAAGAAACCTCCGAGCCCATGCGTGCCCAGTTTGGGCATCAAGTCATTAAAGAAAGAGGGGATAGATTAAGACCTCTCGAGCCTCAGAAGCCCCAAGAGCATTGTAAAAGGCCTATAGATATTTGAAAGTTCAGAGTAACAGGGGTTCAACTTTTGGAGACTTTGGAGACTCTACTCCTCTAGCTTCTCATCTTCTTTTGTTGTTACATGTTCAATTCCCATTTTCTCTTTTATTCTATGCTTGCACTTGAATAGGTTATTCATGTTTTCTTCTGTCTCTAATGCCAGATAACTGTCATCTTATCTCTGAATTGATGAATTGGTTTTTCAAGCTTCATTTGCTTTCTGTAGCTTGCCATTCATATGTTTTTATGTATGCATCTACTAGTACAGTCAGTGTTCTCCATTTACCCATTGAATCTATAAACTATTGAGCATTAGTGGTCTAAAGCCTTGTAAGAATGAGGTTTTTATGCAAGTCTTGAGTGAAAATAGAGTTGAAATAGTCATCTGACTTGATCCAAACCATCATTCATTCCAATAGTTCAAAGAACAATATTGAAGATTATATGTTACCAGGCATCTCCGAGCTACAACCTAGGAGAGCTTCCTAGAGTGATAACATAATTAGCATCGTTGTCGGGGAGAGGAAATTGAAGCTCAGCTTCCCTAAGAGATAACACAGATCCAAATTTGATGATAGGCAAAGTCTGGGCACTTTTTCGGTTGTAATCATCTATCTGGTGACTCTACTAGAGGACGAACCTCTTGGCAACTCCACTTCATAGTTCTGGCTCAGTTTGTGAGGCATACTTGGAGAAATCCTCAAAAGCCACAAGCTAACCCAGTATCTGACCCTAAAAAAACCATCAAAGAAAGAAAGGCATTCCAGAAAGGAGCATCAGGTTCAGGTAGCTCTAAACAATATTCTGTATCTGTTCAAGAAAATCCTGTAATAGAACAAATATGTGTTGAGAGTATAGCATCTAATACTAGCAGTGAAGAAAAAATCTCAGAGGTTCATAAAGCTCCTTATTATTTAGGTTCTCCTTTTGTTGTATGCCCAAAGGAACCCTCACCTCCTATCCATCAGACTCCCCTAGTCCTATCAGTCACCCCTCAACCCTCTGTCATTCACACTTCTAGTACCCTTATAGCTACCATAGCTATGGCAGGTCCACAAGCACCTACCAAGATGGAAAGAATCATAGCTGAAGAACATCTTGAATCATTCTATAGCTATGCTGATAACCTGGAAATTAGTGAAGATGATGTGTGGATGAGAGTCTTTGTCCAAAGCCTAGATGGAGAGGCTATCAAATGGTTCAGAGAACTAACCCCAAGGTCTATAGCAGATATTGAGGCTTTATATGATGCATTCCTAAAGCATTGGGGGGATAAGAAGGATCTACTCTACTACCACACAGATTTTGGGAACTTAAAAAGGGACAATGGTGAGTTGTTGTCTAATTTCAATAAGAGATTTAACCACATTTACAACAAGATACCAGCTAAAGGAAAACCCACCACTACCTGTACTAAACTCACCTATGCCATTGCCTTTGATTCTGACTTCTATCTACTGTTGAGGGAGAGGCAATGTGCTACTTTGGCTGATATTCAGGATGTAGTGTTGGAAGTAGAATCAAACATCATGGTTGTAGAGAAGCTCAAAGGAAATGTTGATAGAAGGAGACAGAGGGGCGAGTCTTCATCATCTTTAGATCCCAAGATAGATAAAATGACCAAGATGATAGAGTTATTAGCCTCTAAAATCTCCAAGTTAAAGTTTGAGCAGCAACTTGGGAAAGGAAGAGTTCCTAATACCTTTCCTCCTAGAAATCCAAATCCATATAGAAGAGCTAATGAGCAGTTGCAGATTCTGCAAAGAAGAAAAGATGCCAATGAAGATCAACGGGTGAAGACCCCTTTCCAGAATGTAGTCATGGAAGAAGAGTGTCTGAAGAAGATGATGAGATCCATTGTTTGGAAGATAAAGTCAGTGCCTCCTTTTTGACCTCAACTGCCTACGAAATGTCATTATTCAATTACCAGATCAACCAAGAATGGGATGGTGAAGTTGTTCTGCAAACTGAAGATCAACACAAATATAATCTGAGGTTGAATATGAATAATGCCAAGGAAACTCATGTTCAAAGAGCTAATGTACCTGCAGTACAACAAGCTAATAAGGACAAGTGACTGGTAGTTGATCCCATCACCCTCAAAGCTCCACCTCACAAGGTAAGAGGCCTTGACAAGTCTCCTTCTCCTTTCAGCTTTTAGTCAGAAATTCAGAAGCTAAGAATACCTATACCTCTGATTGAACTAGTGAAGAATGGGTCCTTCAAAATATCCATCCTTGAGGCCCTTGAGCCTAAAGCCATCCAAGCCTCCACTAACTATGTAAATATGCAAGATGACAAACCAACTATTATTCTCAGCCCAATGATTGAAAATTGCGAAGATAGCTCCCCATCATTCTATGTCTCACTGACTATTCACGATAAAATCCTTCATAACTGCCTTCTGGACACAGGAGCCAGCCATAATCTAATGCCCAAGGATGTCATGGATGAATTGGGTCTTGACATTACCAAGCCTTATCATGACCTATTTTCTTTTGACTCTAGAAAAGTGAAATGTCTGGGATTAATCAAATACCTAGCCATCACCTTGTCTCAGCTACCCATGAAGAGCATGATGATGGATATTGTGGTAGCAGATGTACCCCCCAAGTTTGGCATGCTGCTTTCCAGAGGTTGGATTAAGATATTAGGTGGAACATTGCAAAATGATTTGTCCTATGCTACTATCCCAATTTTTGGAGGCGAGAGTAAAAGATTATACAGGGACGCTCAGTTGGCTTATATAATCAGTGATGAAAGGAATCCCATTAATAATCCCATCTATGCTGTCGACACTAATTTTGGAGCCTGTATTCTTCAGATTTAAGAATCCCAATTGGCCTCCACAAATCTTAAAAAACCAATTTGCCAGATCGTAGAGGAAGAAGACCCGCATATTTGGGAGATCTTCTTTGATGGGGCTTGCTCTAAGGAAGCTGCAGGGGCAGGTGTACTCATTGTGTCCCCCACACAAGAATGCATTCGTTTATCTTTCAAATTAGCTTTTCAAGTCACAAATAACATAGTAGAGTACGAAGCCTTGATATTGGGCTTAAACACTGCTAAAGAAATGGGCATCAAAGGTCTGAAAGTGTTTGGGGACGTAGACCTTATCATTCAACATGTTAACAAAACTTTCCAAGCAAAGCATCCAACGCTGAAAGCATACAGAGATGAGGTATGGAAGCTTAAGGAATCTTTTAATATTTTCAGCATTTCTTACATCCCAAGAATGAAGAACCAACTTGCTGATTCCCTTGCTGTGTCTGCTAGCACGTTTATTCCTCCTTTACCTCCTAAATGGAATTATGAAGTTCAGGTGAAATACAGACCATATCTGCCTAAAAATGTCAAATACTAGAAATTTTTTGAAGATGATGATGAAATTAATAGGTTTTTACAAGTCGCTGATGAATTTTCTGAGATGCACATTGACCAAGAAAATGAAACCGTGGAAGAATGCAACCAGTCCAAGCTAAAGGACAATATTGGCCATGAAAGCATTGTCCAGCTGCCTAGTAACCATACACCAAAAGGATCGGTGCCCCTAGAGAGGTTGTTTGATCATAATGATGTACCTTATAAGCCTGCCAAAAAAGAAAATGAGTCTGTTGTTCATAAAAATAATGTGGGGAGTCCAACCCATCCAAAATACATAAATCTATCAACTCACTTGTCTTTTGCCCAGAGTTCTGAGTATTGCACCCTGATGAAACAATTTGCTAATATTTTTTCTTGGGAATATAGTGATCTTAAGACCTATGAAACCAACATCATTCATCATAAGATTCTGCTAGAGAAGAACACCATCCGTTTTAAGCATAAATTAAGACCTATCAGCCCTCTCTTATAGCCTTCGATTGAGAAGGAAAACAAGAAACTATTGAATGCGAAGATCATAGTTCCTGTGAGGTATTCAAAGTGGATAGCTAGCCTTGTGGTAGTAAAAAATAAGAATGGAGAAATAAAGCTTTTTGTTGACTTCAAGAATCTGAACAAATGTTCTAAAAAAGACAACTACCCCCTGCCTAAGATAGAACACTTGTTGCAAAAGGTTACAAGGGCTAGAGTCATGTCTTTCTTAGATGGATTTTTAGGTTACAATTAGATTGATGTACATCCAAAAGATTAGGAAAAGACAACCTTCACTACTCCTTGGGGCACTTTCATGTACTTGAAAATTCCTTTTGGATTGATGAATGCTAGGGCTACTTTTCAGAGGGACATGGACATAGCTTTTGTGGGAGAGAAGGACAAGTTTGTCCTTACTTACCTTGATGACATAACAGTCTTTTCTAACACTCAAAAGGACCATTTTCGACATTTAAAGAAGGTCTTTATAAAGTGCAGATAGTTTGGAATTTTGGTGAAGCCAAAGAAGTCACAGTTTGCTCTAGAACAAGGAAAACTTCTAGGACATATTGTTTCTGCTAAAGGTGTGAAGATTGATCTAGCAAGATTTCAAGCAATTTAGACATTGTCTATCCCAAGATCAAAAAGGGACATTCAATCTTTCCTAGGCAAGATCAAATTTGTGAGGAGGTTTATTCCAAACTTTGCAAAACTAGTGAAGCACATCAATTCCGTGCTGAAGAAAGGATTAGAAATAAAATGGACAGATGCTGCAAGAAGCTCTTTTGAAGCCATCAAACAAGTTATCATGGAATCTCCCACTCTAATCAGTCCAGATTACACCAAGGATTTCTATATCTTCTCTTTTGCCTCTTATAATACACTTGCAACAATTATGTTGCAGAAAAATGATGAAAGCATGGAGCACCTTGTGGCCTTTTTCAACAAAACTCTGAGGGATGTTGAACTAAGGTATGACCTTATTGAAAAACAAGCTTATCCTCTCATAAAATCTTCAAAAGCATTCAAAATTTATATCCTGCATTCCAAAGTGATTGCATATGTACCTTCGGCCTCAGTAAAATATGTTCTAACTCAACCAGATATTGATGGAAAGTGTGATAAATGGATTGCAAAATTCATAGAGTTCAACATAGAGGTAAAGCCCACCAAGCTTGTCAAAGGCCAGGGCTTGGCTAAACTTATCGCTGAGGAAAATTGTAGTTTGTTAGACATCAATTGCATGGGTTCAAATTTTGGTGATGAGCAGATACAGGAAGCAGTAGAAGACCAAAATCAAAATCAGCCTTTGGCTAAAAATCTAGCCACCTGTGAATGGTATTCTAGCATATTTCATTTTTTGTAGAAGCTATAAGTCCCTCTAGGGCTTAGCTCAAGTCAAGCCCGGGCCATTAAGCTCAGATAAGATAAATTCTACATTAATGGAAACCTACTCTATTGGAAAGACCCATCAGGAATCCTCTTGAGATGTTTAGATAAAGGACAATCTGTGAAAGTCATGCACCAATTCCATTCTAGCATCTATGGAGGGCTCCATTTTGGAAAACCACAACCCACTATCCTGAGAGTTGGGTATTATTGGCCTACTATGTTCTCTGATGTGTGTTCTTTTGTGAAGTCCTGTGACAAATGCCAGAGGTTTGCAGGAAGACAACAGCTAAAATCTCTTCCCTTGAAGCCATTACACACCAATGGTCCCTTCCAGTAGTGGGGCTTGGACTTTGTAGGAGAGATCAACCCACATTCCAATGGCCAGCACAAATGGATCTTGGTAGCAACTAATTATTTCACCAAGTGGATTGAGACTATACCCACTAAGAATGGTAATCATCAAGTTGTCATAAATTTCTTGAATGAGAATATTTTCACTAGATTTGGTTGCCCAACCAAACTAGTCATTGATAATGTAGCATCTTTCAAGGCAAAAGAATTGGTGGACATCACTAAATCCATGGGCATTCAATTGGTGTATTCTAACTCATATTATCCTCAAGGAAATGGCCTGGTAGAATCATCTAACAAGATTTTGGTAAGGATAATCAAAAAATTGTTGGAGGACAAAAAGAAGAGATGGGATTCCAAGTTGAAGTTTGCATTGTGGGCTGATAGAGTTACCAACAAGAAGTCTAGAGGAAATTCTCCATTTAAGCTAGTTTATGTTGTTGATGTTGTTTTTCCTATCTAGTTGATTCTCCCTATGGCCAAATTCTTTCAAGAAGAACAGGATGAAAGGAATGACATGGTAAGGAGAATCAATAACCTGGTTGAATTACAGTAGATCAGGGAGCAGCTGGTTGAGAAGTCAAGAATTCATCAGACGAAAAGCAAAGAAACCTTTGACAGAAATGCAAAAGTGGACAAATTCCAAGTTGGTGATTGGGTTCTCAAATGGGATGCACTGAATGAAAAGAAAGGTAATCATGGTAAGTTTGACTCCTTACGGACAGGTCCATTTGTCATCACTCAAATTTAGTAGAACAATACCTTTATTCTATAGAGTCTCGAAGGAGAAGATGTTTTTGGTGGCCCAGTAAATGGGCGGTTCTTGAAACATTATTTCATTTAAGGCTTTAAAGCCATGATATTGTACATATTTTTTTCAGTTTTTATTTTTTATGCAAAATAAACTTTATGCCCAATAAAACACCAGGAGATAGATTTGATTTTGGTTTTACAGGAAAAGCATTGGTCTTTAGTTCTTGAAACCTCACAAGGAGGCTTTCATCCCTAGAAGGAGCCAGTGTTAGCACCTGAGGTGCAGTGTTGCTATTTTTAGCAGAAATGTCCCATGTTTTAGCTCTAACGGCCACATCTCCTCTTGCTCCGCTTTGGCCATAAGCAAAACTTCAAAATATTATTCTCACATCTATAAATGCATCAGGTCCTAATCCAAATGGGTCCAAATATGCTCTTTAAATCTTCAAAAGCTAGTAAACTCATGCCAAATACCAAAACCAGCATAGGAGAAGAACCCTTAGAATGGAAAAAAAGAATTATCCAGAGCCAAAAACACATAAAAAACAGTGAAAAACCAAGTATCGAAAGCACAAATAGTGAAATGCACAGCAACCATCAGATCTGGCCGATCAATGGTCCAGATCTGATTAGCAAGTCACAATCAATGGAGGCAATCAGCGGATTGGGGGCAAACTGTATGGAACTTGCAATGGTGACCGATGATGCAATGTGGACCATTGATCAAGCACGCAGATCAACGACCCATGTCGCATTGTAGGATCGCTATCGGAGAACACAACAGAGCGCTCACCATTTGCCTGGGGCATGAGCAATATGAGATTGTGATCAGTCGCATCGATGGATCGAAATCATGGAAACATTAAGGAGTGGGGCTTATACCTATATGGATGTCCAATGCAATAAAACCTGGACTTGAAGGGGTTCGAGAATGAAAATGTATAATATTTCAGGTCTGCCAAAGCCAATGTCTCATGATTTTTAGTGTTTTTAACATATTTCCAAAATACAAAGGGAAACTAGGAAACAAGGCTAAAGCGATTGTGATAAGGATTGAGGGTGGACCCGATAGAGGAATAGAAAGTGTTTAAGGACTTTTGAAGTCTGAAATAAATGGAGCTTGGTGGGATTTGATAGTGTTGCAACGTTTTTCTGTGTAAAATAGAAAACAATCATGGTTAGCATTTGAAAGGATTTCAAAAGGCCCACAGAACCATTTGATCATATAATAGAGGTCGGGAGATAGATACCGGGAGACAGAAGGCTAGAAGGGGAAAGGCAACAGTGCAACACAGCAAAAACCAATAGAAGTGATCATGGAGCATCGTTGGCATGAACGAGCTCCCTGAGAGTGCAACAAACTACCCGAATGCAGTTACTCTTCTGTTAGAAGAAGAAACCTTAGAGCCCATGTGTGCTTAGTTAGGGCATCAAGTCGTTAAAGACAAAGGGGATAGATTAAGACCTCTCGAGCCTTAGAAGGCCCGAGAGCATTGTAAAAGGCCTATAAATATTTGAAAGTTCAAAGTAACAGGGGTTCAACTTTTGGAGACTGTGGAGACTCTAGTCCTCTAGCTTCTCATCTTCATTCCAACAATACAAGCTTCTTTTGTTGTTACATGTCCAATTCCCATTTTCTCTTATGTTCTATGCTTGCACTTGAATAGGTTATTCATGTTTTTTTCTTTGTCTAATGCCAAATAATTTTCATCTTATCTCTGCATTGATAAATTAGATTTGCAAGTTTCATTTTCTTTCTGTAGCTAACCATTCATATGTGTTTATGTATGCATCTACTGGTACAGTCAATTTTCTCCATTTACTCATTGAATCTATAAATTATTGAGCATTAGTGGTCTAAAGCCTTGTAAAGCTGAGGTGTTCATGTATGTCTTGAGTGAAAATAGAGTCGAAACAATCATATGAATTGATCCAAACCATAATTCATTCCAATAGTTCAGAGAACAATATTGAATATTATATGTTACCAAGCATCTCCCAGCTACAACCTAGGAGATCTTCCTGGAGTGATAACAAGGCTATGATAAGGGATTACCTTCATAATCTACTAAATCATATATCCCTCATTTAAGAATGTGTTTAATAATATAGGATACCTGTAAGAGAGATTTTATCTTCCGTTCACCTAACTTCTCAGGATCTTGATTATAGATCAAAATCAAGTCACCTTTCAAAAGACGCAAGGGTGAATCAATTTGTCATAAAAAGATTTAAAATTATTTTTATGAGTCTCATTTGGTGATATCAACATAACAATGATTTTTTTGAAGGTGGCAAAAATATAGGAGACATTATGCCTTGGCATAGATTTCACGAAATAGTATGACAACTAGTTTCAAAGATGAAATATCCCATTCAACTAGTTTCAAAGATGAAATTTCCCATTCAATGATGAGGGTGTTTCTGTTCGATTCACTCTTAAAGACCAAATTGGTTGCCCAAAATAAGAAATATCATAAAGTTTCCAGCACCCTCATTCCCTATTGCCGAATTTGTACACTATTTCCACGATGTGTATCATTCATCAAAACAACATTGGCATTAGAAACTACATTCAATTAGCCAACTATGTTTGTACATTATTTCCACGATGTGTATCATTCATCAAAACAAAATTGGTGTATGAAAGTACATTCAATTAGCCAACTATGTTTGTACCTTATTTCTAGGATGTTCGTCTTTCATCAAAACAATGTTAGTGATTACATACAATAAGCCAACTATGTTTGTATGTTATTTCCACAATGGGATTCTTTCATCAAAACAATGGTGCCAATTACATACAATTGGCCAACTATGTTTGTACATTGTTTCAATGATGTGCACCTCTCATCAAAACAACCTAGGAAATTACATTCAATTAACCAATGTTTGTACACTTTTTCCACGGTGTGTTCCTTTCATCAAAACAACGTTGGCAATTACATACCATTGGCCAACTATGTGTGTGCATTTCATCAAAACAACTTTTCCAATTCCATACAATTGGATAACTATGTTTTTACACTATTTCTACGATGTGTGCCTTTCATGTAAAGATCGTTGGCAATTACATTCAATTAAGCAACTCTGTTTCACATGTTTATTTCATATTTAATTGAACAATTTGGTGGAAAAAGTATACCTCCATCATCATCACCATCACCAAGTCATTCTCATTTTCATTCTTTTCTCTCTACTACATAGCTAAATAAATAATTTACATAAATTAAATGGCTAATAAATGTTAATAGCTATAAAAAAATCCATACGTTATTTTTGACATTAATATAAATTTAAATCATGCGGTATTTCATAAATTTGAAAATATTATTTTTAAATATTAATTTACAATATTATCATGGTAAGAATATATCTAACAGAGATAATATTTTTGTAATTAGTTTAATTCTAAAATTAAAAGAAAATGAACATTTATTATGTTGAGATTGTTTTATAGCTCAATGGGGTTACCCTATCAATTTTTTTCAATACTTTCCATTTAGGGCCCTTAGCCGCTATGCCATTAGGTCCCAAGCCTCGTTCTCATTTTTGAATGGTAGGATTATAGATCTCAATAAACCATGTTTGGACCTTCGACTTCTACAAATCCATGCTGCCCATGTGTCCCCTTACCATTTCCAATATAGTAAAAGATTCTCCTCCCCCAAAATTCATGATAATTGAACATTTGGAGGCTATCATTTAACAACCGCCTCTAAAAGTTCAATTCTCGTGACCTTTTTTTTTATGTGGAGCTTGTCATGAGAATTGAACTTTTAGAGGCAGTTGCTAAATGACTACCTCCAAATGTTCAATTCTCATTACTTTTGGGGGTGGGGTCCAAAACTGCCTCTGAAAGCTCAATTTTTATAACATTTGGGGAGGGGGTGGTTTCAAGAAACCACCATGAAAAATATATTTAGGGGTAGTAATTTAACACCCCCCCACCCCAAACCAACCAAATGTTAAAATTTTCATGACTTTTGAATCGGGATGGGGGTTTTAAAAACCACCTCTAAATCTTAAAAAAAAATTAGACGTAGTTTTGGAAAAATCACTGCAATCCAAATTGACTCTAAAGGCCTTTTATGTAGTAGATAAATAGTGGTTTTACGTATTTTTTTAATTCAATTTTTTATTATGGATATGTAGATTTCATTGGTAATAAAAAATGATACAACTAGAGATCTAATATATCTATCTTCTTCACATGCATGTTTGTTTTTATGAAGATATTTTAGATCCAAAATTGATATTTGTCATTCATTATGATCCAAGATTAAGATATATATTGAACGATGGCTCAATTAATACAAAGAACAAGAATGATGAATAACCAAATATAGTCAAGGAATTAGGGAACATAGAACAAATTGGCATTAATGATTATTTTCAAGATCGAGGTGATTATCCAAAAGACTGTGAACTAGATGATGATGACACCATTCCTTTAGAAATGTTGAGAAGCATGGTTAGAGGTGTATCCTCACAAAATGATAAAATAGATGAGACAATTTATCATGATAATTAGCAATTTCCAAAGGCAAATTATCTTTTAGAAGAAGATAATATAGATGGTATAAAAAATGAAGATTAAATTAATAGATTTGGTAACATTGAAATTTTTGATCTAGAAACAAATTTTACTAATACATAATATGATGAAGGTCAATATGAGGATAGTCACAATATGAATTTAGCAGAATGGTTTGTGAGGAGTAATATTGAGTACTTGCAAGAATATACTAACATTGACAAGGAAGAATTGGAGGACATAGATGTAGATGATAACATAAATAAAGACTTTTAGATAATTCAAAGGATATGTAATTCACATTTAAATAAGGAGAATTTTTATGTCCCATTTTGAAATGGTTAATTATTATTTGGATATAATAGTCATATTTTTAAAATAAGTGATTATGGGGTTTCTATTATTAAAAAAAATCAGGCTGGAACCCTTATAAAGTTCATCTAGTTCCATCAAAATCCTACTTTTTGACGCTTAATACAGATGCAAATTAACTTTAGAAATTGTTTTCCCAATGGTTATAAACATATATCTATTGTAAATCCTTACATAACTACCTAATATCAACCTATATTAACATTTCATTACAAACAAATATTAACATAAATAGCCTCCAAAATTCGATGCTATGCATCTGTAATCCCAAGTCTCTCTCACTAGAAATAGAGTCCAGTAGTGAAAATCTCCTCCATATTTGTGAGCTTGTAGTGTATAAATTCCATTTTCCTTATGACCTCACACTAGAGCTTGTTAATTTTAGCTTAGAACAAATCATTAATTGGAGAGAGGGTTGTGCCTTCCCCTTTGCTTGCTTTCTCACTTGGTGTCCCAGATGCATAATGTCCATTGTTTCCATTACTTGATCCTAAATTGTGTTTATATCCACCCATTTAGGATCATGAGAGGTGGAACCAAATGTAGCCATGACGTGATTTTCCACAAACGCCACTAGTTAATGAAGAAACACACAACAATTCATGGATGAAATTGAAGCAAACCTTGCCATTCAAGAAGACAAAAAATGGATATAAATACCAGATTCATGGGAATTAACTTGATAAATTCCATTGCCAAGGCTACTCATGTGACTTCTGAAAATTTTCCCTTTATCTGAATGCAAGCCAGAAATTTCCAGAAAGAGATCACTTGGAGATCCTGATTGAAAAGGCCACTTGCTTTGATGCTGAGAGGGCAACATATCTAGCTAGAAGTGAATTAAATGTTTCTTCTTTAGAATTCATTTTATTCTCTACCCAATATAGTTATTATCATACGCCATGCAAAACAATATGGAGGACATCATCCAATTATTGAATTTGAGTCGATGTGAATCCACCTTGGGAGAGGATGGATGTCTAATGATGAAGAAAGGCTAACTTTCCATACTGAATTACATTAAATTTTACATTAATAATATTTGTTTCCAATACATCATCCAACATCTCTACTACATTTCTATTAATTGATCATACATTAGGAATTTTGATCCTTGTTTAAGCTACTACAACCTACTCCAAAATTGTGCATACATTCATCATATTAGTGTTTAAGTGATCATCTAAGTGTCGAAGCTACTTACTTCCACATGCTTAGCTCATAATGCCTCCATAGTGTACTTATTCTAAAAGATCTTGGAACACTCCTTGTTGATAGATAATGCACACTCTTGGAACACAACCAAGTGCACCACTTGTTGATAGTCATTGTGCAATTCCCAGAAACAGTAATTGTGCACTTTTTACTGAGAGTGAGTATGAACTTCTTGCTAGTAGTGGTTAAACACTCCTTGCTGGCAGCGAATGTGCACCTCTTGTTGAAATTAAATCCACAATATCTACATTCAATGTTGTCAGACTTCTTAGTGGAAGCCAACTTATGCATAAGCATCATGCCACCTCCAAGAAAATCAGGAAGAATGATTTCAAAATGGTGTAGTTGTCAAAAGGTAGGGTAATATCTATTTTGTAAGGATTAAAAGCTTGAAAAATAAAATTTGTGAGAAATATTAAGAATCCATTGAGAGCATTGTGGTGAAGATCATGTTGAGTGCTTTATGGAGAGGATCATGTTGAGAGCTTTATGGAGAAGATCATGGATCTTGAGATAATTCATGATATTGAAGTAATACACGATATTGTAATTTTCTAATATAAATTGTAAAATTGTGTGTGTATTAAGGGCATTCAATTAGAAGAATATCATACCCACTGAGGTGCCATGTAATAGTATAGTGATTAAGTTAATTAAATTTGATTTCCACTTTACGTAATTCTATGTGTGTGAATCGCAGGTTTACGCCTTAATGACTTTATGTATTGATGCATTGAAATTGTTTGATGAATTGAAGTTGCATGCATTCATGGGATAAAGTGTTCAATAGAAGAGCATAGTGGGTAAATAAACAATATGTCCAAGATGGAGACTAGTAAGAAAATTGAAAATGATAGACCCCTAGAAATCATTTTCATCAAGTGGTATCAAAGCGCAAAAGATTCATGTGTGTGTACCTTGGTGGATAAGCAATGGAAGAAGGTACAAGACCATTGAATATCTAGTAAGAGATTTATTTTCTTTGTGTAGGTGGCAGTATACGAAGTTGAGAACATTTGCAGTGGGCTAGAGATAGAAGTGCTCGAAGGGTTCCCGAGAAGAGAACCGAGAAGATGCCAAAAGACCAAACTTGGGAGAAATTTTAGTGAGGTATCGTGTAGCAAGGTGGATAATTGTTACTGCAGAGGCATGTTGTAGCTCACGAATTGAAACTATTATAAGAAGACTAGATGTATATGACTAGGATGTCATAAATGTTTATACCTTGGGATTCTGATGCAGAAGCATCAAGCCACGTACAAGAAAATCAGGAAGAATGAGTTCAAAATGGTGTAGTTGTCAAAAGGCACAGGAATATCTATTATGTACAGGATTAAAATCTTGAAAATAACATCTATGAGAAATATTAGGAATCCATTGAGAGCATTGTGGTGAATATCATGTTGAGCACTTTATGGAGAGGATCATGTTGAGAGCTTTATGGAGAATACCATGGATCTTGAGATAATCCATAATATTTAAATAATCCATGATATTTTAATCTTCTAATATAGATTGTAAACTTGTGTGTATATTAACGACAATTAATTAGATGAGTATAAAACCTGTTGAGGCACCATGTAATATTATAGTGATTAATTTAATGAAATTTGATTTCTACTTTATGTAATTTTGTGTATGTGAATTGTGAGTTGATACTTTGATGGCTTGATGCTTGACACATTACAATTGTTTGATGGATTGAATTTGCATGCATGCATGGGATAAAGTGTGCAGTAGAAGGGTGTAGTGGGGAAATGAAAAACATGTCCAAGATGGAGACCAATAAGAAAATTGAAAACTATAGAGCCCTGGAAATAGTATTCATCAAGTGGTGTGAGAGCGCAAAGATTTATGTGTGTAGTGTGGAAAATAAGCAATGGAAGAAGGTACAAGACCATTGAAGATCTGGTAAGGGATTGATTTATATGTGCAGGTGACAGTAGAGGAAGGTGAGAATATTTACAGAAGGCTAGAGAAAGAAGTGCTCAAAGGGTTCCAGAGAAGACAACTGAGAAGATGCCAAAATACCAAACTCAGGAGAATGTTTAGTGAGGTATTTTCTAGCAATGTGGAGACTTGTTACTATAGAGGCATGGTGCAACTCAAGAATTGAAGCTATTATGAGAAGACTAGATACATATGACCAGGAGGTCATAAATTTTTGTACCTTTGGAGCTTGATGCAAAAGCATCAAGCCACCTACAAAAAAATCAGGAAGAATGAGTTCAAAATGGTGTAGTTGTCAAAAGGTAGGGTAATATATATTATGTAAATAATTAACATCTTGAGCAAACACATCTGTAATAAATTTTAGGAATCCATTGAGATAATTGTGGTGAATATCATGTTGAGCACTTTATGGAGAGGATCATGTTGAATATTTATGGAGAATATCATGGATCTTGAGATAACCAACGATATTGAAATAATACACGATATTGTAATATTCTAATATAAATTGTAAACTTTTGTGTGTATAAAGGGTGGTCAATTAAATGAATATCAGACTCACCAAGGCATTATGTAATAGTATAGTGATTAAGTTAATGGAATTGATTTCTACTTTATGTAATTATATGTGTGTGAATCATGGGTTGATGCTTTGATGGTTTGATACATTGCAATTTTTTTATGGATTGAACTTGCATGTATGCATGGGATAAAGTGTGTAACAGAAGAGAATAGTGGCGAATTAAACCACAGGTCCAAGATGGAGACAAGTATGAAAATTAAAAATGATAGGCCCCTAGAAATTGTTTTCATCAAGTGGTATCAGAGTGCAAAAGATTCTTGTGTGTGTATTGTGGATGATAAGCAATGGAAGAAGGTACAAGATTATTGAAGATTTAGTAAGAGATTTATTTTCTCTACGCAAGTAATAGTAGACGAAGGTGAGAACATTTGTAGTAGGTTAGAGAAATAAGTGCTCAAAGGGTTCCATCGAAGAGAACTGAGAAGATGCCAAAAGACCAAACTCAGGAGAAAGTTTAGTGAGGTATCATGTAGCAAGGTGGAGACTTGTTACTACGGAGGCGTGTTGTAACTCATGAACTGAAGCTGTTACAAGAAGACTATATGCATATGACTAAGAGATCATAAATATTTGTACCTTTGGAGTCTGATGCAAAAGCATTGAGCCACCTCCAAGAAAATCAGGAAGAATGAGTTCAAAATGGTGTGGCTATCAAAGGGCAAGGTAATATCTATTTTGTAAGAATTAAAAGCCTAAAAAATCACATCTATGAGAAATCTTAGGAATCCATTAAGAGCGTTGTGGTGAAGATCATGTTGAGAGATTTATGGAGAGGATCATGTTGAGAGATTTATGGAGAAGATTATGGATCTTTAGATAATCCATGATATTGTAATTTTCTAATGTAAATTGTAAACTTGTGTTTGTATTAAGGGTAGCCAACTAGATTAATTTGAAACCCGCCAAGGCACCATATAATAGTATAGTGGCATTTTTGCAGTAAAACCCACTTTTGCTCGGTATACTGAGGTAGATGAGATCTACCGCAACGTAACAAAGATTTCTATTCCAGAAGAAGAGCAGTGGGATAAGTTGTGTGAATTCCAGGATTAAAAATACACGTCATCTTCACTAGCGCAACACCCGAATAGTGGCCACTCAGTAATTGTTCTCCTCCAAAGGAGGGCCAAATGTTTAGATCACTTCAACATATGCATTCCTTTTGATCGCATTATTTATTTTCTATTAATTCTAAGTTAATAATAGAATTTTGTGTCACTCAAGCATTAATTGTAATATTTTTGTAGATTTTATTTAAATACTTCATTTTGTCGAAGTATTCAGGGTTGAACCCTTGAACAAGTTATCAAGAAGATTTGTACTAAAGGGGAGCATTTTTGAGATAATAAAAGATTCTGGATTTGCCTCATATGGTGTGTCTCTCAGTGAGTTGTATTTCGTCTCGTTTATTCATTATTTATTCTTCATACAAATCATGTCTTTTGCAGTTATCCGATTTAAAATTTAATTGAATTTTAGTTTCATTTTGGATCCTCCATGAAGTTGTAATTTAAATAAGAGAAAAATTTATGCTAGGTCCCTATACTACTAGGGTAACCCCTTATTGTTATGAGTACAACCCCTTTATCATATTGTTGTGCCCATGTAGTCCCCATATTGTTATTATTGTGCCCCATAAAAGCCCACTATTGTTATTGTTGTGCCCTTAGATTATTATTGTTATGTCAGCTCTGATTATATTATGACCCCTTACACTGCTATATATAGAAAGGAGGTCTTGGCATTTGTATCATCCAAGAATTGTTCATTTGCGTAATATGAAGGACGGTTCCCCCTCGAAGAGGTTGAATTCTTAGGCATTGATCTATCTTTTCTATATTTTTGTGAGTTGGTTCCATAACATTTGGTATCAGAGCTTTCGATTCTAGGGTTTCGTTGCTCCAAATAGGTCATCGTGGAATTTCCTCTATAACGTTTTCGCTACGAAGTTTCAGAAGCTAAAAAAAAAACCCATTTGCGAAGAAATCGGTTTGAACCTTGGGTCCGAATTTTAGATCTTGTCTCACTATATTTTTGGAGATATGATATGAGCAAGTTGGGGTTTTCCCAATCTCCATAATTTCATCTCAAATAGGTCATCGTGGAATTTTAGCTACAATGTGTTTTATACGAAGGTTCAGACTTTGAAATTAAAGTCCATTTGAGAAAAAATCGTGAGGAAGCTTGGGCCTAAATTTCAGATCTTGTTTCGCAATATTTTCAGAGATACAGTCCAAGACATTTACGTTTTATGCAAGCTCCTGAATTACATTCCAAACAAGTGACCCGGGGAAAATCGTCATAACTGTCTCTCTAAGAATCAGATTGAAATTTCATAAGAAGTTTTAGAAAGAGGACGGGTTATTGTTTTCTGTGTATGTTTTTCAAATCTGAAGGTCGAAACAGTGACACGTGGCGCTTCATAAAAGTTTTCTCTTCTAAAAAGGTTTATAACTAGGTCATCTTGGGAGATCGTGAATAACTCTTCCTTGGAGAATCTAATTTCGATCAATATGGTGGCATTAGAAAGAGGATGCATAGGGCTACTGCAAGTCACAATTTCAAAATCAAAAGATTAGAAATTACAAAGTGACAATCATTTCAAGATCGATCTCCTAAAATCAGGAAAAGGCGACGTGAGGAAGTTTGATGGCAATGATCCGGTAAATTGGATACTATGGATGGAGCAATATTTTGACCTACATGAGGTGAAACTATTACAAAAGGTATGTATTGTATCTTCGTATTTAAAACTAGATCAATATTTATGGTATAAAGGGATTTGTTCTCGTAAACCACTGGTTACGTGGTCAATTTTCATGGAAGAAATGATAGCACATTATGAGGATATAAAGAGAAACACCTTCTTTAGCCAATTGATAAATCTCAAACAAAAGTGTTCAATGGCAGAGCACATTGAGGACTTTCAAAATTTGAATATAAGGGAAAACAGTATTCTAGAGAAGAAGAGGATTGATGTCTCCATATGGACTTTAACGGATAAAATTCAACATGGGGTTCATCTTTGGGAACCTGATTCATTGGATAAGGCATTCAAGTTGGCAAGAAAAGTGGAAAGGAAAATTATGGAAACAAGGAAGTCTACCCCTCACAACTATAAAGATGGAAGTGTTATTTCTCCTAGCCTTCCACAACCTACAAGGTTGACACCACAACAATTGGAAGAAAAAAGAGCAAAAGGAATTTTTTACAGTTGTGATAACAAATACATTAAAGGTCATAAGTGTGATGAGAAGAAAATATTTTAGATTGATTATGAAGAGGAGGAAGAAAATGATCAAGAAGCATGAAAAGAGGAGGATATACACTAGGAACCAACCCGAGAGAAAGAAGAAATGAATTCAACCATATCTTGTAAAGCATTGGCAACAATTATCACTCCTCAAACTCTCAAGATAGAAGGACATATCAAGAAGAAAAATGTTCAAGAAGTGAAAGATCACATCGAGCATCAAGAAATGAATTTGACCATATCTTGTAATGCATTGGTACATATTACCACTCCTCAAACTCTCAAGATAGCAGGACATATCAAGAAGAAAAAGGTTCGAGCAATGAAAGATCACATCAAGCATCAAGAACAAGTTCTCCAAATTTTAAAGGATAACGCCACTTTGATGAAAAATCGAATGAAACAACATGCAGATCAACATCGCAGTGAAAGAAGTTTGGATGTAGGTGATTGGGTATTTTTACGGCTACATCCATACAAATGAATGTCCCTCAAGCAAGTTATTTATGAGAAGGAAATGTTGACAATACTACATGCACTTAAGAAATGATGAACTTACCTAATGAGAAGACACTTCAAGGTAAAAATGGATCATGATAGCCTTAAATAATTTTTAGAACAAAGATTATCTTTAGAAGAACAGAAAAAATGGGTCACAAATATAATGGATTATGATTTTGAAATCATCTACAAAAAAGGGAAGAAAAATGTTGTTACAGATGCACTCTCAAGAAAGGATGAGGATATCGAAGCATTGCTATGTGCTATTTATATTATACAACAAGATTAGATAAATGAAGCAAGGGATGAGTGGAAGAATGATGAAGAACTGTGGCCACTCATTCAAAAGTTGCAGAAGGTCCCAGTTCAATAATATTGCCAGAACTTGATGCGGAAGGAAAAATCATATTGGAACCTGAAGTAGTCACAAAAATAAGAAATTGACAGCTACGAAATCGACCAATTTTAGAGTATCTCATCAAGTGGAAGAACTTACCCACTGAAGATTCCACATGGGAGGATTTGAATTTTATACAGAATCATGCAAAACTAATCAAATGTTGAGGAAAACACTTTTTGAAGGAGAGGGGCATGTTAGGTCCCTATACTACTAGTATAACCCCTTATTGTTATTAGTGCAACCCCCTTATTATATTGGTGTGCCCATGTAGTCCCCATATTGTTACTATTGTGCCCCATAGAAGCCCACTATTGTTATTGTTGTGCCCTTACATTATTATTGTTATGTTAGCTCTAATTATATTATGACCCCTTAGACTTCTATATATAGAAAGGAGGTCTTGTCATTTGCATCATCCAAGAATTGTTCATTTGTGTAATGTAAAGGAGGTTGCCCCCTCGAAGAGGCTAATTTCTAAGGCGTTGATCTATATTTTCTATCTTTTTGTGAGTTGGTTTCATAACAATTTATAAAACTATTTGTTATTGTAAATTCATCCTTGAGTATAATTGTACTAGATCTTTGCGATATTCTGATTATATTTTGTTCATTAAGAAAACATTTTTTTCTTTATTTATGCTTATAAGTGGTTAAATACTCAATTTTAATATTAAATTCAATTATTCCTTTTCATATTCTACTTCTCCATCCCACTAAAATCAAAATAGCCATGTGTAGTTAAAGAACAACCTTTTATTTTATTAAGAATTTGTCTATGTTTAAAGCACCTGTTTATAAACAGTTCACTGGTCATCCAATCATTTAAAACAACAAAACGTTATAGATGCTTTGGCATAACCAATTGACCTTAGGTTATATCAAAGGCCAACATTGACAAGGGTAAGGAAGTTGAGGATGTAGATGTGTTGATTAAGCATCTACTTCTGCAGCAATTCCAAGATGTATTTCCTGAGGATATTTGTAACACCCCGTCCTCTCAGGTTCACCCAAACAATTGGCCAGCTGAGGTAAACATGTGACAAGAGAGGCTAATATAAGGGATTCAACCTCCTTGGTGACCTTAAGGAAATGGAATTGGTGTAAAACCTTAAACAAACCCATCCACATCAGCAACAAAATCCTTAAGAGACATGTCAACCACTCAAACATCATGTCCTTGAGTCCTACTGATGTTTTAAGCCTTTTAAGCCCTTGGTTTCTCTCATGCTATAGGCATGGCAACATCTAGAAGCCAAAGTATCTCTCATGCTATAGGTATGACAATGTCCAGAAGCCAAAGTCTCTCTCATATGCCTATTTGCCAGTGTCTCTAGACTCTTTTCAATAGACCTATGCTAGGGTCCTCGGGAATTGAGCCACTTTTCTAGCCCAGAACTTGTTACAACCTCTAGAATCCATCAAAGACATGCTGACAACATAAATAAATCAAAATTCAATCTCAAGATTAAGCCCGAGCATCCCCAATCGAGATTGACATTCTGTCAACACTTGGCATCAATGGAACCTATAGGTGTAGGATACAAGATAGAGCATAAATGTCTTAAAGAACTTATGAAACATAACCAGGATGATCACCTCCTTCTCCATTGGAGTGTTATACAATCAATTAGGTCTTGCATCCATCCATTTAACAATTACAAGTAAATACATGAAATAACCATGACATGGACTAGTCATATAACCATGCTTAGAACCAGCATAAAACCATATAAATATAATAGATATGACAACCATTAAATCCATATATAAACCAATGCAAAAGTAAGAGAACTTAGCTTTTGTTAATCATAGGAAAATCCGACCAGGTTCGCGACTTCCACGTACCACCTGACCATAGGAAATCATGTGTTAAGATCAAGTTGGAGAGCTTTAGTGACAGACTTGAGACCGATAAATGATACCTAATTCAGGTGCATTAATAAACTCATATGTGAAAGAATCCCGAGAGAGAGCTTAAGTCAATGTTTCTACATGTTGTTCACTATGCTCGATCTCAAGAGGAATTATGTAGGTGTTAAGGTCAATAGTTTTCACTCAACAATACTTATACCACAATACAAATTTCCACTACAAAAGGCCTACCCGTGGTGCTTGTATCCCACTTAGAGGTGAGAGAACCATAAAATGTTCCTATATATTGGATTTTGGTTTTGTAAAATGTTTGATCCTAACATATTTTTCTTCAATACCCCTATAGCAAGTCAAATAAACATCTCAAGATTAATGGGTTTATAAATATTATCCCTTGTGTATGAATCCATTAGAACCCATCTTGTAAGAAAGCCTCTCAAAATCAAGTTTGGGAAGAGATCATGCAAAATATGGAGAAAAAACTATCATGTTGGACATTTAGAACACTCAACCTTACTATTTTACTTACCTTGCTTAACTAAGTTATGCAAGCCATCCATATATACCTATTCTCAACCCTTGTAGACCCTAAATCCATTCTAGAAAAAATAAGAAACATACAAAGATCCTTCATTTGGGGGGTTTGGGGAGTGGAGCTAAACAACAACAAAAAGTGGGCTCTTGTTGCGTGGGAAAAACTATGTTATCCTAAGCACCTAAGGGGCATGGGAATGAGATACCATCAAACTTATCTCGATTGTAATTTTCTTGGAATTGTTGACATGGCTAGCTGGGCCCCTATGTTTTTGTTATCATTTTTGTTTACATCCTGTCTCACTGACGTACACAGAAAACACTTTTGTAAAGTCGTTAAAACTTTGCACACCATATGGCATGGATACATGTAGCGTCCAACATCCATGGTCTTGTCGATGACTATCAAAATAAGCATTCATGAGCATCTTGATGCTCTAGTCCTACGAATGAACATCACATAGACATCCATGGAGCATCCCATCATGGAACATATTTAGAGATGCAATCACTCTCATTTGAAATTTGAAAGTCTCACTTATTTGAAATTTTAAAATCATTCATAATGCCTTCCATGAAGAATATATAACGAATTTAATGTTATGAAAATCCTTGGACAAGGTCATAATATGAATTTATGGCTAGTCTAGAACTAGTGGCACTTCATTGATCCAAGTGTGGAGTGTCTTATGTCAAGTATCAATGAATATAAAACAATTGGTGATTTTAGAAAGCTAGAGAAAATATCGGCAAGAGATTTCATTCTTTTTAAATATTAAATTCAATTTAGCTTCTAAAAGAAGTATTGCTGCTGGTAGTTTTAGGCTTTTAAATATTAAATTCAATTTAGCTTCGAAAAGAAGTGTTGCTGCTGGTAGTTTTAGGCTTAGTTTTTTCGGGCATTGAATTGAGGAAACCATCATTAGGTTTTTCTTAATAGGTGCCACAATGAAGCCCTATATGAAAAAGCTATACACTTATATTTCCATTTTAAATCTTCATCTAGAATATTTGTAAAATAAACAGTAAAATATTAATTTAGAAATCTTCCACAAACAAGAGATAAATCTTAACTTCAACTTGAGCTTATACAACCATTTATTCTTCCCATATTTATTCATACATTGACATTTTTACAAAGATTTACTTAAAAATAACTTATATATAAAAACAAAAAAAACATAGAGAGATAAATAAATGTATGCAACCATTAACACTAACATGCTCCCTCCTACAAGGAGTAACTTGGGAATAACAATAGCAATAAGAAAAATTAAAAAAATAAACCATTTATTGTTTAGAGTACCAAAAAAATAGCAACAAACTGTTTATAATAGTATAAAAAAAAGCACTGGCAAAGATAGAAACATCACGTAAACATTTTTTTTAACTGGTGCATTCACTGCAACACTGACCATTGGAGTGGTGAATGTCTTTGTTTACGTCCCTGTTCTTAGAAAAGACCTCCATTAATATCAAGAAACAAATTACAAAAAAAACGACTTATGAATATGTAATTTCAAGAAACAAATTACAAGAAAAACGACTTCTGCCATATTCATAGATTGGCCTTATTTTTTAAGGTAGCAAAATTGGCATTTCCCTTTGCTCGAATCAAATTAATTTGGGGAAGAAAATTTAGAAATTACTAACATAATGTGTGAATTCAGTAAATATATGTAGAAAGACCGAGGTGGATATACAGCAACCACCATAACAGCACTCTAACTCTAACTTTGCTAGCTTTTCCTGAAAGAAATTATATCAGATTTGGTTTAATATACAGGAATTGAACACTCCATGCAGCAAAGCAGAGTAACAATAAGCACCAGCTTTAAGCCCACGCTTATTTTGGGCAATGCGGGTACCCCCAGCTTTACGCCGTCGCTTATTTTGGCAACCAATTTTGTATAGCTTGTCAGTGTCTTTGAGAACGAATCGACCAGAAACGCCCTAAAGAAAGGCGCACGTAGAGTCCAACCCTTGCCAGATGCCACTGCAGGTTGTGTGCTGCGTAACGTAATGTATGAATTCAGTAAATATATGTACAAAGAGGGAGGTGGTTATACAGCAACCACCATAACGTCACTCTTACTTTGTCCGCTGTTCCTGAAATAAATTATAACAGAGATTAGGTTTAATAAACAGGAATTGAACACTCCATGCAGCAAAGCAGAGTAACAATAAGCACCAGAGGTTACACAGCATTTAATTACCACGATTATTTCGACGTAGAAGGCGAGCAGAGCTTTTGCGCTTCTTTTTTCTTAATCCCGGAGGATTAATTGAACATAAATTAGGGACGTTGCGGCAGATAGTTGAACCAGTCATCGCGCTTCCTTATCATCAGGTCTTCCATCTGTTAAAATAATAATATCATATGATAGGATAGAATGGATATAGAAGAAAGACAGAAAGGGGAATAAACTCAGGCATGCATATTTACCCTAACTTCAACGTAAGGTGAATCTCGCAGACTCTCCACTACTAGACAGCAATTGATGTGCTCAATATTTTTTAGCTGCATCATGCATTAATTGAACAGAAATTACGGACGCTGCGGTAGATAGTTGAACCAGTCATCGCGCTTCCTTATCATCAGGTCTTTCATCTGTTGAAATAATAATATCATATCATAGGTAATAGAATGGATACAGAAGAGAGGAAGGGGAATAAAAGTAGAAATGCAATTTACCCTAACTTCAACGTTAGGTGAATCTCGCAGAGTCTCAGCTACTAGAGAGCAATTGATGTGCTCAATATTTGCTAGCTGCATCACGCATTTATCCATCCACGTTCATATATATATATTAGTTCCAATACCAGTATTGATTTCGTAAATGTATGGTAATGTAATGCAGTAATTGCTTAAGATACTCACACCGGGAAATGTGATAATGTGTGAAATGGGTACCCAGCCCTCTGCATCCATATTCTGTTTCAGAAATTTATCTTCCCGTAGGTTTTCTGGGCTAAACCAATAATGCACTGGGAACTGTATCATTTTCTCCAGCGAGAGTCCTGTTAACTCTGGGGTAAGAGCAACTCCTTTTGATGGACGCGTTTCTGCCTGATAGTGTTGAGGCCGGGTAAGTCCCTCTTTCTGATGATCATGATGAGGAGGAGGTGGTGGAAATCTGGGTCCAGGAAACCCCCCCGACCCAGATTCACGAATTGGAGTACCAGTGGGAACAGTGACAGGAACAGGTGGAGACGAAATAGAATTATACAGACCATGACCATACACAGGAGCCGCATGAGGAGGAGGGGGAACAAAACTATGTGGATATGAAATACAAATATTGTATGGAACCTGACCGTGACCATAAACTTGATAAGGAAGGGGAGCAAAAATTTGACGTCCAAAACTTGTGTGCGCTGGCCTAAGCATTAATGTCGTCTGTACTTGTACTTGATGTGGCGATGGATCTGCGTACAAAGAAAGTAATACAATACACAATACACAAATTTGCTTAATGTCACGATGGATCTGCGATGTATGTTTGCTGATGTGTATGCAGGGATTGGCAAAACAATACACAACTTTCCATAGAAAAGCAATACATTACATTGTATTTGTCCTGGTTGAAGAGATCGCGGCCCTGACCCTTGCCTTTGCCCTTGCCCTCGAGGTGGAAGCTGTCGCAGTCTCCTGTCTCCTTGTGGAAATTGATTTCCGTCCGCAGCATTAGCCATCTCTTGAAGAGATCGCGGCCCCCACCCTTGCCGTTGCCCTTGCCCTCGAGGTGGAAGCTGTCGCAGTCTCCTGTCTCCTTGCGGAAATTGATTTCCATCGGCAGCATTAGCCATCTCTTCACTAATATTTTTGTAAAAACAAGTTCGGCTCTGTAATTTATTTTTCTCGGCCTTTATATCTCAATTCAAAACCGAAACTCAAACAGATAATTTGAATACTTATATCCCATAATATCGCATATATTTACGAATATCCCATATATTTACGTTCATGGATTATAGGGTAAATGTCGCTCATTGACCTTTTTGGCAATGAATTGTGTGCACTACATTATATTTTTTACTTAGGGAAACCGACTTGGGATTCATGGATTATAGGGTAAATGTCCCCCAATTGACCCCTTTGGCATTGAATTGTGTGCACTACAATATATTTTTTTACTTAGGGGAAACTCACTTGTGGATAGAACAAGCCCATCAGGCTCATGCTATGGATACTTGCAACTCATACACCTCGTGACAGGGATTCTCAAAATTATATATATATTATTTTTAATATTTTTAATTTTGTTTTTTTTTTTTTTAATTTAATTTTTTACACTAAAATTGCATAGATACCCACAACGATAATGCTCTGCCAGGGTACTCACTATGCAATTATATTAAAAGAAAATAAAATAACAAAAAGTTCACTTCTCCATTTTGAAATAATAATTTTTAGAGGCATTAATGATTTGATTTTTTTTTCTAATTTTTATTTTATTTTTTAAATTATCGAAATATTTGTTTTTAAGATTTAGAAATGAGGAAGTATATTTTTTAGTCTAAGTAAATTTTACGATTTAATATCAAAATTCAAATTTTAAAATAAAGTGAGAAATTATTATAATAATATATTTAGCATAGGAAGTTAGCTCAATTGGTCCACATCTCATCACTAAAACACTAACCATTATATAATATATATTTAAGTCTCACGGTTAATTTAATTGGTCCCAATCACATTGTTAAAGCATATTGTCCTTGCCATCAGGAGGTCACGAGATTGGTCTACATCTCATTGTCAAAGCACTTACAAATCATTATAATTATATATATTTAACCATGAGGGTTAGCTTAATTGGTCCAAGTCCCATTGCTAAAGCACCTTGTCCTTGTCATTGGGAGGTCAAGGGGTCATTTCTCCTTAATGCCCTCAGGGTTAGGCTCTTCGCATCCACCCTAAAAACATAATTGAAAAATATTATTATTATTATTTATTATTATCCTTTTAATTTCTAAAGGGTAAAAGAACTAAATTCATAGATATCATCCATTTTAATCTGGATCTACCAAGTGTCCAGATGGATCAAATATCCTGATATGCAACCTCACATAGGGTGAAAAAAGATTTGATTCCCCACTTTAAATAAGGGGCATTCCACGTGAATACTATGGGTCAATACCATTGGTTCTCAATACCATGTGCCATCTTCATTCTTATTAATATTAATATTAGGGTTAATAATGTTTTTTTGCATGGTATTAATAATAATTTAGCCCATGGTATTCGGCCCATAGGCTTCACCTAAATAAAACATCATTTTTGAGTGTCCATAAATACAAAGTGAATTATGGAGTAAATATAAAAAAATGTTTTATTTATTTACCGTACATCTCGTTTATTTATATTTTTATTAATTTACCATACCTCTTTTATAAATATAGCATTTGGCCCATAGGCTTCACCTAAATTAAACCTCTTTTTTGAGTCTTCGTAAATATAAAGAGGTTTATGGACTAAATATAAAAAGGGGTTTTATATTTTAAATTTATATTGTGTTTATACATAATAATAATTAGATTGATTTCTAAATAGAGCCGACATTAAATTAAAAATGTTAAATATAATAATATGGTGTATGAGGCCCCCTTATTTGTGGGACAAGGGACCCACCTCTGTGCAGCGATTTGACTACTAAGTCTACGAAGGCATACATACTCTACCCCCCTCTGGTTTTGAACTTGTGACCTCTTAGGAGGAAACACATGCTCTTAACCATTAGGCTCAAATGTTAAACATTACATGTTAAATGTTTATGTTTACATTTACATGTTTATGTTTGTTTACATGTTTATGTGAGATCTACCCCCATACTAGGCTGTAGAGCCCCTCTCTGGCACAATAAAGTGAGAAATTATTTTAATATATTTAGCCTAGAAAGTTAGATCAATCGGTCTACATCTCCTTGCTAATACATTTAGAAACCATTATAATAATGTATATTTAACCGTGACAGTTAACTTAATTGGTCCAAGTCCCATTGTTAAAGCACATTGTCCTTGTCATTGAGAAGTCACAAGATTGGTCATCATGTCATTGTTAAAGCACTTAGAAACCATTATAATAATATATACTTAACCCTGACGATTAGCGCTTAATTGGTCTAATTGGTCCAAATCTCATTTGTAAAGCACCTTATCCTTGTCATTGGGAGGTAGCAGGGTCATTTCTACTCAATGCCTAGCGGTTGGGCTATGATATTGTTAATTGAATATATGTATCCAAGATAACAATCATTACCACCACCCAAAATAAATTCAATTGAATATTATCATTATGATTACTTATTTCCATGGAATCTATGAAGAGACACAATTGACAAATATTATTATTATTGCTTATTATTATCCCTTTAATTTCTAAAGGGTAAGAAAACTAAATTCATAGATCTGATTTCTAACTTGTAATCACTTCAACTGTTGCATAAGAGGCACTCTATTTTCACATAATGATTTTTTTTATATCATCTTAATTAAAAATAAATAATAAAAAAATATCAAGGGTGACTGAAGAATACAAAGAAACTAAATTAATTCTTTTCTGACATATATCTATTTTTCCAACTCAAAGTATGTTTAAAATGATAATTGACTTTCCAATACATTTAAGGGTAACTTTATTTTTTGTTTAAAATGATAATTGACTTTGCACTACATTTAAGGGTATCTTTGTATAGATGAGAGAGTTGCAAGAAAAGTCACCACCATTCATATTTCTTGTGAAAGAACCATATCCACAACCTTCATCCTTAAAATGTTAATTTTTAACAACAAACAAAAATAAACAATACTAGTATTATCAACATTAAAATTAGTATAAAGCTCTTATATTAATATTTTACATTTAAGAACATTTCAATAACTTTTAAATAAATTTAGCCATGTTACCCAAAATTGGAGATGCAATTGTATTTCTAACATCATATACATTATTTAAATTTATAAAAGCTAAGAAAAGTAGTATGGCAATATTGTGCCCTTTTAGAGAAGCTCTTAAAAGAAATTGCAAACATCCCTATGATATAAATGAGCCTATCTATTGCCATAGATTTGAATTATCTATGTTTATGTATGTAGGTTTTATAAAATAATACGTTGAATAAAAAATATTTTAAATTTAAAAAATATATGATAAACTGAAAAACGTGTAGTACACATTTTTATAAGGAATAGTTGAAAGAATAGTTGGCCATTTACTCCATCCATTAGGGTTGAGCCTTCTTATTAAGTTTAGAACCAGAGTAGCCGCTTTCGCGGGCTGGCTGCTGGTTATTCGAAATGCGATGGATAGACTACGGCTTACCACTTCCGTTCGTGTCTGCCAATGGTGAGCAATGATTGGGGGGGATCACTTTCATTTTAAGGGGGGTTGGTAGTTGCTCGATAGAGCTCCATAGCTTCGTACGTACCATCCTCCCATTCTAAGTGCTGGTGCTCGCTAGAGGCTGGCTAGGTTCGTACCTACATCTACCATTCGTACCTATACAGATAGTGACTTTAGGAAGGTGTGTAGTTCGCTTGCCATCCTCCCATTAGGACTAGAGCTAGCGTAGGAAGGAATGCAATGCAACGAAGGTGTTTTAGTCCGATAGGTCGGGACTCTAGAGCTGGATATACAAATCCCTCGTATAAGAGCTGGCTATATTCAATATTAATCTAATACAACATAAATAAAAACATAATCAATATGATAGGGTGGAGTGCCTTTTTGGACAATGGAAAATAACGCTAGGGTTCTCCTTTGTAATGTTGAAGCATCCACATCTGAGCTTATGCTTTCTATTGGAGAACTATGTAGCTAGTTTCTAGTGATTCGATGGGCGTCAATGGTGGCTAAATGAGCTAGGGGAGAAGCCTTCTAGAGATTCATTTGTTTCAAAGAAGCAGGAAATATATTCACAATGTAGAAAGTGGGGTCTCGAATTCTAGCTTTTTCTGTCAGACATGACCTGTTAGGCGCAAGATCTTACATGCTTATGACCATATCTATCATTTTCATTGGTTTTTGTTCAATTCCCATGGTGTTCAGGGATGCGGGGTTTGTTCAATGATTATGTCTATCTCTATTAGCAGATCGAGGTGTCTAGAAGGTTGGGGTAGCTCAAACAATATGGGCTATGGAGACTATCACTCCAAAATCAATAAGATCTACACAAGATATGGTATTTAATAGTAAAAAGCATATTCAATTTCATATTTTTATCGAGTCTTAGTGGGACGACTTTTGTTCACTCGATTCGAGGTTTGGATCTAGTAAGAAATCTAAATCAGATGACCCAAAAGAGTATGGGTATACCAGTATTGTTCCAAGTCTTGGAATACACATGAAACATAGTCGAAGACATTCAACGACTAGAAGATTATGGTGTGAAAAAATATTTAATAATAATTTTAAATTTGAGGATGCAGGGAGGTTCCAGAAACCCAAATCCTAATTGAACCACATCCTTCAAGCATACACTCAAAGGGAAGGTTTCCATAGAAGTATATCAATATCAAAATATGCCGTGTCCTTATTTGTAGAGAAAATGGACAAGGTTCCAGAAATGGACATCAAAACCCCAGAGGTTAAAACTTTTCATGATAATCTATAATCCACAATAGTAATATGTCAATTTAATGGTTTCTATCCAAATCCATGAGAATTGTACGAGTGTGTATACTCTTGTTGAATAAAAAAGTGTGATATCTAATTATGTTCTAAAGGGTTTTTCATAGTACAATTCGAGATTAAGCAAGATATTGATTTTATTTTATTTTTTATTTTTATTTATTTATTTTTTTTTTTTATAAAAGGTGGACGCTTGTTTTGGGGTAGAGATGAACTCTTTGCTACCCCATTGTTTCCTAGGTTTGATGCAAAAAACATGGTAGCAATGATGATACCAGTTTGGGTAAGGCTCCCAAACCTTGCCCTCCATTCTTGGAAATGTAATAACCTTCGCGAAAATTCCTTGTAATAAAAGTTAAAAATAATAACCACGGTTGATGGGAAACTTTTTCCAATATGAATGTTGGGCAAGACATCCTAGGGGGGTCTTCACTTGGTTGTTTATGGCCAAGAAAATTGCCAAAGGAAATGGTTAAGGCTTTGGAAAGGCAAAATTCCATTTTTGGCACATTTATTTATGAAAATAAATGGAAATTAGGAGAAAAGTAAGGTGAAAGGTTACAAGTTGCATTTGAGGAGGAAAATTAAGGAAAATAATGGAAAATGAAGAAAATAGAAGCCTCATTCATAAAAAGGCATTTTAGGATTAGTGGGTAACCTTTTGTCACTTCAACTTTGGAGCTCTCTCATTATTCTTTCTCTTTCTCTCTCTCTCTCACTCTTGGACACTTATAGATTTCTTAGAGCATTTTGGCATTGGAGCAACAAATGAAAAGAAGGCAAGAGGAAGAAAAAATCAAGGAAGGAAAGGCCAATTCAAGAAACGACAACCATAATATTTTAATGTATCTATTTGCATGTGTATTTTCCTTGCTAGGTTTGGCATGCATGGTGTTCCATGTGGTTTTTTTTTTGTCATGGCATGGGTTTTTCTATGTTTTATAGTGTTTTCAGCCTAGCCTTGCCATTTCCTGATAGCCTTGATGAGATGGGTTCTCATACTTTGGTTGAGTTGTATTGCCGGATGTATCCAAAGCTTGGTGTGATAGATCTCTGAAATGAAAAACACATGGCCTAGTGGTCCCTGAACCAGACTATGGATCATGTTAAATTCAATGACCTTGTAACTCCTAAGCGAGACTGTGGGTTATGGTAAAGCTAGGATTGTGTGTCTTGGTAGGCCTAAGAATCCTTGCTAGTGAATGGCGGCATATATGGTAAAGCCAAGAGGTGGATTTCTCTCCATTGGACCTAATAATCCTTGGATGGGATGTATGGTAAAGTCTGGAGAGTGGGTATCGGTGTAGGGCCTAGTGATCCCTGGATTGGACTATGGATTATGGTAAAGCTTGAGAGACTAGAAGGCACTCAAATTCCTCATAGTGTAGGTGGAGAACTCTGGTAGCATCCATGCTTGTTTGATTCCTTTTTATGCAAGGTGGTGGCTTGTCACCATCCCCTCCATTCACTTTTAGAGGTTTGTCTCCATTTGCTTTTGGAGGTTTTAAACTCTTTCCTTGCAACCTTGAGTTCCTCTCCTCATAAAGAACATTTACCATTTCATACATTTCAAAGAAATATTTTCTGAAAGTTGTCTCATCTTTAGACATCCCTTCATGACCTTTTTCATGTGCCATAATTGGTGAAGCTTGATATATGTGTGTTCTCCTTGAAACAATTTGAGACCTTTTCTCCACCATGGGGGCTTCACTGGGGGAGTGATATCATACCACGTGGGTTCATATTTGAGGATATATATTGAGGAAAAAATGACATAATATATTGGGGGATATATAGGGGGTAAAAGGTTTTTATATTGGAAAATATAAAAAATGGAGATTAAAGTTAATGAAAATATATAAAACGGGTATAAAAAATGTTAATGAAAAAATGGATAACTACAATATCTAGTGAAAGTAGGGGTTTTATAAATTGGGAAATTGTATTGGATTCATATTGGTAGGGGTTTAAATAATGTGATTTTTAGAGGGATTTTCCAATATGTAGTCAAATTAAGGGCATTGTTTAATATGCCACGAACGCATGTGATATGTAAGAGGTTCACTGAGTGAATCCCCAGTTTTCTCCATAAGTTTTCCTTCTCCTGTTTTGAGCTTCAACCTTGTAAGCATCAAAAAACACTTGGAAACAAAATCAAACCTTCAAAATAACTTTGAGCTCTGATATCAAACTAATATGTTATACAAACTTGAAAGTGATAGGAAATTTTGCAAGTAAAATTTTATGTCTTTTAGGCAATGGATGACTTTGAAAAAGCACATAAAATAATGATTTTAAAATTCAGTTAACAACATAAAAGAAAATAGAAATATACCATATCAAAAACACAAGATAACAAAATCATAAAGGAGTTCACCCCTCTCCTGGGCTACATGCCCTGGTCCAACTTCCAATGTTGGGACTCTTTCATTAAGTGCTCAAATTTGTGTTTACATGGATTTAAAATGCTAAGAATGTAAAAATTATGTTTCCAGTGGCTCCAGAACAGTAAAAAACCCCAAGTTGGGCTCTTATTGGGCGCAATTTGACCAAAAATTGAAGAAGTTATGCTCTAGAGAAGTTTTTCTAATAACTCCTCTACAAACTGCACTCTCCTACTAATTGTCCTATGATTTGTGCTTTTTTTAGAACCACCAAGCACTATTTTTGCCCAACGCCAATCAGATTCCCACTGATTCAGGTGCATTTTTTTGAATGTTTTAAATGCATAATCACCCCCTCTAGCTAAACATTTGGAACACATGGGACCATGTGCCTAGGCACTGGGGCTAAGTGTCCACCCTCATCAACATAACCCTAAATTCCTTGGGCCATGATTCTATCAACTCCATGGAACTAGGGGTTGGTCCCGAAATTTCTGCACCCGTCCACCAAGTGCTCTATCTTCTTGCACACATGGTGTTATCAACGCCATGTGACTTTGGTATTGGGCCTATCCCCAACCCATCCTTCCAAGATCTTAAACCTTATGCTGTGGTCATGTGGTTGACAGATGACCCTGTGGCTGGACCCCTTACCTTAGCACCTAACTTGTCAACACTCTAGCACTCCGCCTCTGGTTATATGCATATCCCATGACCTAGGGCTAGGGTTATGTCTGAGCCTTTGACCCTCTGCTTGCAGTCTCATGGGCAGTAAGGTGACCGGGGGCCAAGGCTTAGCGTCGGCCCCATCCCCAAATCATTAACACCAAAAACTAAGATAAAATTTCGTTGTTATGTATGTTTAATATCACCCATAATTTGATTGGTAAAACAATGCAATGCTTATTCATAGGTCCCGTGTTCAATTCATGTGGAGGCTAGTTCAACGCTTACCAAATTTTATGCCACCTCCAAGGTGCCAAATGGTAGCACATGACTTCATAATGTGGCACCCATTCATTGGTCCACTTCACAATTGAAACCACCAATTATAACCTTCCAACTTGGATCAATTAGGTGAGGCCACTTGAAAACCTGCCATTGGCCTGCGAGGTACAATAAACATTCCGAGTCACCCTGCCTAGTCGACAGTCCTACATCCAACCTCAATTTTTTTACCTATTTCGGAAAACAATGAAAGCACAATATCGAGAGAATATGATATCAGTTTCGAGTGATTCAGGTTATGTTGGATTCAGGTCAGTGAGCTCTACGATTTGGCACTACTTTCGAGTACTTTTGAAAACTTTTAACTTTGAGCACTTTACTAGTCCCCTAGATTACATACAAACTTCTTAACTCCAAAAAGTCCTTTTCCCGTTATCCAATGTATATTATATAACTATGTCTTATTGGATGTTTTTATTCTTTGCAGGAAAATGAAATGAGGCATTGTCTCTTGGTCTTCTAAAATTGTTCACATCTTGTTTGTTCATTTTCATATTTGAAGCATATAATTTGTAATATAAAAATAGATTTGAAATAAAACAACTCAACTATAACAATTATAAGAGATGAATCAAATTTTTATTATCTACATTTTTATGTTCAATCGAAGCATACATTTTTACATCGTTTGTCTCAATATTTTATGTTCCATTTTAAGAATGTTCAACCATAACATTTAATATCATAGAATTTGCACTTTGCATCACTTTTAACCTTTGCATTCCAATCAATTTTGTAACAATGACATCCAACATAAATTAATGTTAACACAATCAACACCAATCAATCACGACCATTTGACATCAATGCCAACATTACCAACACTATTCTATTAACGTCACACAAGAGAATGGAAATAATCATGAGTTAATTTGCAAAATAGTTCACAAAGTAACAACGATCATGAAAGCAAGTAAGATGCACCATTCAACAAGATGTGTAATAAAGATAAAAGAGTAGTTCATTTTCGTTAATAAATATGAACAAACATATATCATAAACATTAAAAGAATAATATTAAAGAATCCACAATACATGCATAAAAGTGTATTGGCTCTGATGGCTTCAATCAATTAAGTGAAAGTTCCAAGATATACAATTATAATGATGCATCACTATTCCCATTTTGAGTTTATAGTTCCCGTTTCAAAGTTTACATTGTTTAAAGCACATTGCCCTTGTCATTGGGAGGTCACAAGATTGGTCAAAATGTCATTTTTAAACCACTTAAAACCATTATAATAATATATATTTAACCGTGATGGTTAGCTTAATTGGTCTAACTGGTCGAAATCCCATTTCTAAAGCACCTTGTCCTTGTCATTAGGAGGTCGCAGGGTCATTTCTACTCAATTCCCTCACGGTTGGGCTCTTTCTACTCAATGCCCTCGTGGTTGGGCTCTAATATTGTTAATTGATTATGGGTATCCAAGATAAGAATCATTACCACAACCCCAAATAAATTCAATTGAATATTAATATTATGATTACTTATTTCCACAGAATCTATGAAGAGACACAATTGACAAATATTATTATTATTACTTATTATCATCCCTTTAATTTCTAAAGGGTAAGAGAACTAAATTCATATATCTCATCGCTAACTTGTAATCACTTCAACTATTGCATAAGAGGCACCTTATTTTCACATAATAATTTTTTTTTTTTTTTATATCACCTTAATTAAAAATAAATAATAAAAAAAATATCAAGGGTAACTGAAGAATACAAAGAAACTAAACTAATTATTTTCTAACATATATCTATTTTTCCAACTCAAAATATGTTTAAAATGATAATTGTCTTTCCACTACATTTAACGGTATCTTTATTTTCTATTTAAAACGATAATTGACTTTGCATTACATTTAAGGGTATCTTTGTATAGATGAGGGAGTTGCAAGAAAATTCACCACCATTCAGATTTCTTGTGAAAGAACCATATCCACAACCTTCATCTTTAGAATATTAATTTTTTAACAACAAAAGAAAAATTAACAATACTAGAATTATCAATATTAAAATTAACATAAAGCTCTTATATTAATATTTTAAATCTAAAAACATTTCAATCACTTTTAAATAAATTTATCCATGTTACCCAAAATTGGAGATGCAACTATATTTCTAACATCATATACATTATTTAAACTTATAAAAGCTAAGAAAAGTAGTATGGCAATATTGTGCCCTTTTAGAGACGCTCTTAAAAGAAATTGCAAAACATCCCTATGATGTAAATGAGCCTATCTATTGCCATAGAATTGAATTATATATGTGCATGTATGTAGTTTTTATAAAATAATACGATGAATAAAAAATATTTTTAATTAAAAAATATATGATAAACTGAAAAACATGTAGTATACATTTTTATATATTCACTATTAATCTAATACAACATAAATAAAAACATAATTAATATGATAGGGTGGAGTGCTTTTTTGGACAATGGAAAGTAACGCTAGGGTTTTGCTCTGCAATGTTGAAGCAGTCACATCTGAGCTTATGCTTTCTATTGGATAAATGTGTAGCTAGTTTTTAGTGATTCGATGAGCGTCAATGGTGGCTAAATGAGCTAGGGGAGAAGCCTTCACAGAGACTCATTTGTTTCAAAGTGGCAGGAAAGATCTTCACAACGTAGAAAGTGGGGTCTCGAGGATTGGTTTTTTTTCTCTTAGGTAGGACCTATTATGGGCAAGACCTTACATGCTTATGACCATATCTATCATTTTCAATTGTTTTTGTTCAATTCCCATGGTGTTTGGGGATGCAGGGTTTGTTCAATGATTATGTGTATCTCTATTAGCAGGTCGAGCTGTGGATAAGGTTGGGGTAGCTCAAACAATATGGGATATGGAGACTATCACTCCAAAGCGACAAGATCTACACAAGATATGGTAATTAATAGTGAAAATCATATTCAATTTCATATTTTTATTAAGAGTCTTAGTGGGAAGAATTTTGTTCATTGGATTCGAGGTTTGGATCTAGTAAGAAATATGAATCAGATGATCCAAAAGAGTATGGGTATACCAGTATTGTTCCAAGCCTTGGAATACACATGAAACGTACTTGAAGAAATTCAATGAATAAAAGATTATGGTGTGACAAAATATTCAATAATAATTTTAAATTTGAGGATGCAGGGAGGTTCCAGAAACCCAAATCCCAATTAAACCACACCCTTCAAGCATGCACTCAAAGGGAAGGTTTCCATAGAAGTAGATCAATCTCAAAATATGTCGTGTCCTTATTTGTAGAGAAAATGGACAAGGTTCCAGAAATGGACATCAAAACCCGAGAGGTTAAAACTTTTCATGATAATCTATAATCTACAATAGTAACATGTTAATTTAATGGTTTCTGTCCAAATCCATGAAACTTGTACGAGTGTGTATACTCTTCATGAACAACAAAATGTGATATCTAATTGTGTTCTAAACGGTTTTTCATAGTACAATTCGAGATTAAGCAAGATATTGATTTTTTTTATAAAAGTTGGATGCCTGTTTTGGGGTAGAGATGTACTCTTTGCTACCCCAAAGTTTCCTAAGTTTGATGCAAAAAACATGGTGGTAATGATGATTCCAGTTTGGGTAAGGCTCCCAAAACTTTTCCTCCATTCTTTGAAATGTAATAACCCTGGTGAAAATTCCATTTAATAAAAGTTAAAAATAATAACCACAGTTGATGGGACACTTTTCCCAAGACGACTGTTGGGAAAGACATCCTAGGGGGTCTTCATTTGGTTGTTTATGGCCAAGGAAATTGGCAAAGGAAATGGCTAAGGTTTTGGAAAGGGAAAATTGCATTTTTGGCACATTTATTTATGAAAATAAATGGAAATTAGGAGAAAAGTAAGGTGAAATGTCACAAGTTTCATTTGAGGAGGAAAATGAAGGAAAATAATGGAAAATGAAGAAAATAGAAGCCTCATTCATAAAAAGGCTTTTGAGGATTAGTGGGTAACCTTTCGTCACTTCATCTTTGGAGCTCTCTCATTATTCTTTTTTTCTCTCTCACTCTTGGGCACTTATAGTTTTCTTGGAGCATTTTGGCATTGGAGCAAGAAATGAAAAGAAGGCAAGAGGAAGAAAAAAATAGGTAGGGAAAAGCTGGATCAAGAAACTACAACCGTAATATTTCAATGTATCTATATTCATGTGTATTTTCCTTGCTATATTTGGCATGCATGGTGTTGCATGTGGTTTTTTTTTTCATGGCATGGGTTTTTCTTACTGTTATAGTGTTTTCAGCCTAGCCTTGCCATTTCCTGATAGCCTTGATGAGATGGGTTTTCATACTTTGGTTGAGTTGTATTGCCTAATGTATTCGAAGCTCGGGGTGGTGGATCTCTGAAATGAAAAACACATGGCCTAGTGGTCCCTGAACCAGACTATGGATCATGATAAATCCACTTACCTTATAACCCCTAAGTGAGACTGTGGGTTATGGTAAATCTAGGATTGTTTGTCTCGGTAGGCCTAAGAATCCTTGCTAGTGAATGGCAGCGTATATGGTAAAGCCAAGAGGTGAATTGCTTTCCATTGGGCCTAATAGTCCCAAGATGGGATGTACGGTAAAGTTTGGAGAGTGGGTCTCGGTGTACGGCCTAGTGATCCCTGGATTGAACTATGGATTAAGGTAAATCTTGAGAGACTAGGAGGCACTCAAATTCCTCACGGCGTAGGTGGAGAACTCCAGTAGCATCCATGCTTGTTTGATTCTTTTTTATGCAAGGTGGTGGCTTGTCACCATCCCCTCCATTCCCTTTTAGAGGTTTGTCTCCATTTCCTTTTGGAGGTTTTGAGCTCTTTCCTTGCAACCTTGAGTTCCTCTCCTCACAAAGCACTTTTACCATTTCATACAGTTCAGAGAAATATTTTCTAAAAGTTCTCTCATCTTTAGACATCCCTTCATGACCTTCTTCATGTTCCATAATTGGTGAAGCTTGATATATGTGTGTTTTCCTTGAAACAATTTGAGACCTTTGCTCCACCATGGGGGCTTCACTGGGGGAGCGATATCATACCACGTGGGTTCATATCTGAGGATATATATTGAGGAAAAATGACATAATATATTGGGGGATATATAGGGGGTAAAGGGTTTTTACATTTCCAATTATAAAAAAGGGAGCTTAAAGTTAATGAAAATATATAAAGGGGTATAAAAAATGTTAATGAAAAAATGGATACCTACAATATCTAGCGAAATTAGGGGTTTTTTAAATTGGGAAATTTTATTGGTTTCATATTGGTAGCGGGTTAAATAATGTGATTTTTAGAGGGATTTTCTAATATGTAGTCAAATTAAGGGTCTTGTTTAATATGCCACGAACACACATGATATGTAAGAGGTTCACTGAGTGAATCCCCCATTTTCTCCATCAGTTTTCCTTCTCCTCTTTTGAGCTTCAACCTTGTAAGCATCAAAAAACACTTGGAAACAGAATCAAACCTTCAAAGTAACCTTGAACTCTGATATCAAAGTAATATGTTATACAAACTTGAAAGTGATAGGAAATTTCACAAGTAAAATTTTATGTCTTTTAGGAAATGGATGACTTTGAAAAAGCACATAAAATAATGATTTTAAAACTCAATTAAAAACATAGAAACAAAGAGAAATATACCATATTAGAAACACAACATAACAAAATCATAAAGGAGTTCACCCCTCTCCTGGGCTACGTGTCCTAGTCCAGCTTCCAATGTTGCGACTCTTTCATTAAGTGCTAAAATTTGTGTTTACATGGATTTAAAATGCCAAGAATATAAAAATTATGTCTCCAATGGCTCCAGAACAGTAAAAAACCCCAAGTTGGGCTCTTGTTGGGCACAATTTCACCAAAAATTGAAGACGTTATGCTCTAGAGAAGTTTTCTGATAACTACTCTACAAACTGAACTCTCCTGCTAATTGTCCTATGAATTGTGCTTTTTTCGAAAGCACCAAGCACTATTTTTTCCTGACGCCGATCAGATTCCCACTGATTCAGGTGCATTTTGTTGAACGTTTTAAATGCATAATGAGCCCCTCTAGCGGAACATTTGAAACACATGGGGCCATTTGCCCAGGCACTGGGCTAAGCGCCGAGCCCCATTGGCATAAACCTAAATTCCTTGGGCCACGATTCTATCAACTCCACGGAACTCGGGGTTGGTCCTCAAATTTATGCACCCGTCCACCACGTGCTCCATCCTTCTTGCACTCGTGGTGTTATCAACTCCATGTGACTTTGGTCATGGGCCTACCCCCAACCCCTCCTTCTAAGCTCTTAAATCTTATGTTGTGGTCATGTGGTCGACATATGACCCTGTGGCTAGCCCCCTTACCTTAGCACCTAAATTTTCAATAATCTACCACTCCACCTCTGGTTATATGCATATCCCATGACTTGGGGCCAAGGTTATGTTCGAGCCCCCAACCCACTGCTTGCGATCTCATGGGCAGTAAGGTGACCGAGGGCCAGGGCTTAGCATCAGCCCCATCCCTAAAACATTCACACCAAAAACTTAAATAACATTTCATTGTTACGTATGTTTAGTATCACCCATAATTCAATTGGTAAAACACTACAATGCTTATTCAAAGGTCCCATGTTCAATTCCTCTGGAGGTTGGTTCATCCCTCACCAAATTTTATGTCACCTCGAAGATGCCACGTGGTAGCACATGACTCGGTAACGTGGCACCCATTCATTGGTCCACTTCACAATTGCAACCACCAATTAGAACATTCCAACTTGGATCAATTAGGTGAGGCCACTTGAAAACTAGCCACTGGCCTGCGAGGTACAATAAACGTTTCGAGTCACCCTGCCCAGTCAGTATTCCTACATCCAACCTCAATTTATTTTACCTATTTGGGAAAAAAATAATAGTACGGCATCGAGAGGATATGATATCGGTCTTGAGCAATTCAAGTTATGTTGGATTCAGGTCAGCGAGCTCTATGATTTGGCACTCTTTTTGAGTACTTTTGAAAACTTTTAACTTTAAACACTTTAATGATCCCCTAGATCACATACAAACTTCTTAACTCCAAAAAGTCCTTTTACCATTATCCAATGTATATTTATAACTATGTCTTATTGGATGTTTTTATTCTTTGTAGGAATATGAAATGAGGCATTGTCTCTTGGTCTTCTAAAATTGTTCACATCTTGTCTGTTCATTTTCAGATTTGAAGCATAGAATTTGTAATATAAAAATAGAGTTGAAATAAAAAAACTCAACTGTAATGATTACAAGAGATGAATCAGATTTGTATTATCTACATTTTTATGTTCAATGGAAGCATACATTTTTACATCTTTTGTCTCAATATTTTATGTTCCATTTTAACAATGTTCAACCATAACATTTAATATCATAGAGTTTGCACTTCACATCACTTTTAGCCTTTGCATTCCAATCAGTTTTGTAACAATGGAATCCAACATAAATTAATGTTAACACAATCAACACAATCAACACCAATCAATCATGACCATTTGACATCAATGTGCAAGATGTTCCTATCACAATGATTTTGTTGTTAAATGTAGTGGTTATCTTTGCATAATTCATCCTTTGTTAGATGCTCTTCTAAGTAACCCTGTGCTTCTCTTTCTTCTAATGTTGCCACTGTAGATCCATCCCTTTATTGATGCCTATAAGGCAGCGGGATTTCTCCTCTTTCCTTCCCTCATTTACATATTTTATCTACCTAAACATTGCATTTACATTGCCCCAAATTTGTCGATGGAAACTAGCCTCGATTCCATAGCCCAATGATCCCTTATCTTGCTATTTTTAACCCACAACTTTCAATCAAATCCCCGTACTTCATATCTAGCCTAAGATTTAGTTATCGCAGCCACATTTTGTTGGCAAAGAGAGAGACCTCTCTGGTTTGGCAGGGCTAGATGCCAGATCAAAAGCTTGGTCTATGTTTACCTTAGAATTGCCTCTTCTCAACCTTGAGGTTCATTCTGAGTGCTATCATATTGGTGCCGCTATTGGGGAACGAGGTGACAAATTTTCTCTGGGAAAGATCATTCAAGTTGCAGATCTGCTTGCTGATGTTGGGCAGTGATTAGACACATATGGAGGCTGAAACCTACACCTGGTGACTCCAACTCAATCCAGAGATTCCAGCACTCACTGATCCTTTCATGGAATAAAATAAGATGATGATAGGGTATGTGGAAAACCTTGTGTTTTGTGAAGTTTTAAAAGAAGTTAGAGATCGGTTAGTGGATATTGAAATAGATGAGGTATTTTTCATTATCGTGCTTCAATGTTTGAGATCTCCAAAATTTCCTCTTAACGGTAAAACTGGTTTCTTTGAGTTAGTGGTTGAAAAATTTGAGAATGAGATTGAGTATATAGATGTTCAAATTAAGTCATATGAATTCCAAGATTTGGAAAAGTTCTTGGAAACTCTCCCTCCTTCAAAACAAGAAACAATAAGCCTGCTTGTGGATGTTTGCATTGACAATTTACAGCTGAAAGCATATGTTGAGGAGTTAGGGTAGCAGACATGGTCTGGTTTCTATGATCTTTTTGCTGCATATATGGAGTATCTTTTCAGTTTGAATGACAAACGAGATTGTCTTTTACACAACCAGACTCATTTTGTGCATGTATGGCTGTCAGCATTTCCAATTGTGTCCTGGTTCAAGCACTCCCTAGCATCATCATTGCCACAGCTACTTGATTGGTTCGTCTAGTATTACAATATTACTTGATCTATAAATTTTGCATCAGAGTAGGGTATATTTGTAAATAAATAAGTTGTCCAAGGAAACATTTCAGTTTCCATTATTTGTTTATGTACATATTGCAGTATGTATATGTTTTTGGATTAGTATGATTTTTTTGGGTTTACAGTTGTTTGTGACCAAATTTCCCAATGGATGAGGCACTTGGTCTATGGTGTTCTTGACACATTCAATGAGCTTCCATCCCCAATAAGGCCAATGTTAGTTGCAGTCTTCCCAACCTGCCACCAAGGATCAAAATGCCCTCTTACTATGTCTAGTTATCAGAGATTATCTCCACATGAGTTTCAGTGAAAATCATATCCTTAGTATGTTCATCAGAAGCATCCTGGAAATATCTTTCCAACGGTATATTGCGCACCTGAAACCGGTTTGTGGATCAGAAGATATGGTCAAAATGAAGTTGGATTCTTGTTTATGCATGTTTTGAGGTCATTTGCTGCACACAGGGACAAGTTTACTACAAAATCAGTTTCTGAAGTAATGGACATGAATTTTACAAAAGTGAAAGAGGTTTTTCTCAATCACAGACCAAGTAACAAAAACCACCTTCATTTTATGCACAGGTGTTACTATGTGGGAGATATACAGTGATATTTGAAGCTTACATTAAAACAAAACAAATTTTGCATTTGTTTTATTGTTTTAGTCATTGTAGTATGTGCCATTTTACAACATATGGAAACTAATTTTGAGAAACCCAAGGAGGATTTTGTCAAACAAAAGCCATATAACAAAAAATTCTTTCTGTTTATTCACAGGGGTCATGAATTAGAATAGTTGACTAGATCTTTACAGCCTATTTTTACAAATTTAAATATTTAATGATTTCCTGTTTTAGATATTATTTTGTGGCACAGATTCTGAGCAACTAGAAACAAATTTCCAAAATTTGAGAGATTTTTTTCTTGGAAACGACCTTATCTACAAAAACCTCTTTCAGTTTTGTAATAGGTGTTATGGTTCAAGAGATAGAAGGTCATCTTTGACACCTATTTTCAGAAATTCTGTCCAAACTTAATGTAGCTGATTCTATCTTGAGGGAGATAGTTGAGCTCAACTCCCTTAGTACAAGGATAAGATAATTGTATTTATTTTATGAATTTCATAGTGTAAAGGGTTTGAATTTCTCAGCAGAGGAAATCTAATTTGGACTGTGTAAAGCTTTTTCTGAATACTATTTTTAATGGAGTAGTTGCTTGCCTTTAGATTTGGGATCCATCACATTGTTTAATTTGTAACATATTTTTCTTGTAAATTCATTTCCATGCTTTTTTTTCTACTAATTCTTGTTATAGCATTATTTAAGATAAGTGGTAGGAATCCATCCATGTAATATGCTCCTATCACAATGATTTTGTTGTTAAATGTAGTGGTTGTCTTTGCAGAATCCATCCTTTGTTAGATGCTCTATTGAGTAACCCTATGCTTCTCTTTCTTCTAATGTTTCCACTATAGATCCATCCCTTGATTGATGCCTATAGGGAAGTGGGATTTCTCCTCTTTTCTTCTTTCATTTACATCTTTATCTGCCTGAACATTGCACTTACTTTGCCCCAAGTTTGTTGGGAGAAACTAGCCTTGATTCCATAGTCCAATCATCCCTTCTCTTGTTGTTTTTGACCCACAACTTTTAATCAAATCCCCGTACTTCATGGCTAACCTAATATTTATTTATCGCAAACACATTTTGTTGGCAAAGAGAGAGCCCTCTCTAGTTTGGTAGGGCTAGATGTTGGATCAAAATCTTGCTCCGTGGTTACCTCGGAATTGCCTCTTCTCAGCTTTGAGGTTCATTCTGAATGCCAATAAGGATGTGCTACCATGCATGCACCTGGTTCACATTTATATATATATAGTTTTTTAGTTGTGTTTTACCTTTGAATAGATAAAATCATGGGATTGCAAAACCAATTGCATTGACACAAGAAAGAATAACGATCCACTCCTTGCTCTTAGGAAAAATCTTAGGCACATTTCTGCTCCCTCTTTTGGCAATTCCCTGCATACCACAATTCTTTCCTCCCTATAAGCCTCTTTCATCGCAGTTCCATATATGGTTTGGGGCAAATAACTTTTTTTCATATGCAATATAAATAGTGTTAAAGAACTTGGACACAATTGAAGGGCGTAGATTTAAAGCCTTCTCTCTATCAAGTCCCTTGGCTGTATGTAGCACAAGGTCTGGATAACATTTTTTAAATCCACTCCACCATGATTTACCAGGAAACCCATCTTTGAAGGGGTTTGGCCTCCCCTGACAGATTTGGTCTACTATGGATTTAAGTTGCATAATATCTAACCCATGTCACAATTGGGCCATATCTTTACACCACTCAACCACCTTGGCCTCCTCCTCTTCAGTCATAATTGTAACAGGCCCTCTACGCTTTCTATTAGTCAACCCAATTATCCAATAATGTATGTTAGAGGCAACAATACCATGTTTTATTGTAGAGGCATAGATTGAATTTCCCTTAAAATTGATGTCATCAATTGCAAATAACATGTCTTGCATTGTCTAGCCTTTGATGGTACTAATTTTCTTTGTTGAACTTGCACCTTACACTGTGGTTGAAGTTGGCTCGATGGTTGATGGTGGGATAGCATGATCTTCCACCATAGTTTCCTTTTTAACGACATTACTATAAGCATTAGGAACATTCACAACACCCGCTATCCTCATCCGATGAAATGAATCATAGTTGGTCCCTCTCGCCCCTCGCGTCCTCATGTTCCTTGTATGATCTCCAATAGAAACTCTTGGCATGGCTACAACAAACTGCAAAGTTACCACCAAATTATAATTTTAAGAATTTGTATTAGAAAACATGGAAATTCATTGGCCTTTGCAATCAATGAGCAACAATAATAAGTGCCTTATCTATATATTGTAATTGAATACAACTCGGGTTTGAAAATCATTATTGGAAGGGTTTAAACTTCTTTATTTGATTGATTTTTATGAGTTACCAGGAAGAGCTATTCTTTTTTTATTTAGTAACAACCATTTGACATAACACAATTTCTTCAACCCAACTATTTTTATGTGTCCTCAAATGATTGTTCTTGGCATTCAATTTATTCCTAGTTGGTAAAAATAATCGTTATCAGGAAGAGATATTCCTTTTTCTTTTCATAACGACTTTGCCATAACACAATTTCTTGAACCCAAACATTTTTTCGTGTCCTCAAATCGTTGTTCTTGTCATTCATTTTGTTCTTGGAATTCATTTTATTCCTAGTTGGTAAAAATATGGGTTATAAGGAAGAGTTATTCCTTTTTCTTTTTTTGTAACAACATTGGCATAACATAGTTTCTTCAACCCAACTAAATTTTTGTATCCTCAAATCATTGTTTTTGGAACTCATTTTTCTTGCCATTCATTTTATTCCTAGTAAGGGTTAGCATGTTTTTATGTAAGGGTTCTTAGCTGTAGGTTCTTTATGTAGTTACTCCCTTTCAAATTCTAAAAGTTTAAGGTGTAGGCATTCATGTACTAGCGTCTCTCCCCTGTGTAATTATTCCCTTTCAAATTCTTAGTTCCAGTTCTTTTTGTTCTTGCAAGTCAAAACCTAAGTCAAATATACGAAAGTGGTTTCTTTCCTTCTTTTTCTTGTTCCTACTCTATCCTAATTATTATAACTAAACTATCACAACAATTACAGTTTGGATTTTCCACACCTAATGGTGCTCTATATGCCTTCAATGTTTCCCCCACTCTGGTGTAGTTCAACCTCAAATAATATTTGGTTTGGTTCTATTATGCCTTATCTCTAGTCCTTAGAATCTACTAGTACAATAGTTGTTAGATGTGTTGCGATGTTTGGTTTGCTTGATACTTATTTTGATTTGAGATTCACCTCAGGCACATATCTTTTTAGTTTTGTCATTCTTCACTCATTGTTATACTGTTGGAGGAATCTGATCCCAATGGTCATTAATATCGATAAGAAATTATCCTTATTGTTGACTTCATAGGGGAAGCAACTCACACTGAGTTTTCTGTGTGCCAATCAAATTTGATTCTTTATAGATTTATGGGTTTCTTGGCAGCATACAACTCCCAGGGGACCCCCTTGAGACTAGAAAATTACCAATCCAAATAGGGAGGCATAGTCATGGTAAGGCTAGATGGCCTATAATTATTAGACAGCTGCATTGGTGCACATTTGCATGATACCACTTTGAAACCTTCACATTAAGTTTATGCAGGACTTTGACAAACCTTAACAAAGATAGTATAGCATGTTCTCATAGCTATTACAGTTTGGGTTTTTCACACCTAATGGTGCAATATATTCCATCAATGCTACCCCCACTGTGGTGTAATTCAACGTCAAATAATATTTGGTCTGGTTCTATTATGCTTTATCTTTGGTTCATAGAATCTATTGGCTCAATAGTTGTTATATGTCTTGCAATGTTTCTCTTGCTTGATACTTATTTTGACTTTAGATTCACCTCAAGCACATATCTTTTTAGTTTTGTCATTATTCACTAATTCCTATACTATTGGAGGCATTTGATATCAATGATCATTAATATAGTTAATAAATTGTCCTTGTTGTTGACTACTTAGCAGAAACAACTCACACTGAGTTTTTTGTGTGCCAATAAAATTTGATTCTTTACAAATGTATGGGTTTGTTGGTAGCATACAATGCCTAGGGGACCCCCTTGAGACTAGAATTTACTAGTCCAAACAAGGAGGCATAGTCATGGTAAGGCTAGATGGCCTATAATTATTAGGCAGGTCCACTGATGCAGATTTGAATGATAGCACTCTAAAACCTTCACTTTAAGTTTATGTAGGACTTTGGCAAACCTTTACAGAGATAATATAGCATGTTCTCACAGCTAGTATAATTTGGGTTTTCCACAGCTAATGGTGCACTATGTGCCTTCAATGTTGCCCCCTTATATGAAGAATCTCATCATGGTCCATAAATCAATTGAACAAAATTTCACGATCTATTAGTTTCAGGTCCAAAATATCCAACTTATCCAATTTCAGTTCTCCTCTAATCGGAATAACTAGTCCTCTAAATCCTTGTAGTTCTGCTCTTGCGATCTTGTAGTTATCTCGCTTTAATTTGACATTGTTATAATTTGATATTCTAATAATTAAAAGAGAATTTATAAACCAGTGGGTCTATTATTCATTTCAAAATTTTTCTCTAACGAGATAGTGAATCTACCTCACATCAGAATTTTCTCTATGAATGGATATTCTTTGCTATGATAGTAATTTGATATTGAATTGTAGGGGTTAGATTTGAGGTTATAATGGCATTGAAATTGGTTTCTAAATCAGCGGGAATGTTATTCATATAGAAATTATTCTTGAACTTGTGATCTATTTAACAAGTGATATTGGCTATAATGGCTTTAATTTAGCCTTCTTTCTCAACAAAATTGGTAACATTATTCAACAAAAACGTATGTGTATGTCTCCAACAACTGATGAATAGAATGAATTTAGTAGTGTGCACACACTTCATTTGTATGTTTCCAACAACTTCCAAAAAGAATAAACGTAACAATGTTTGAACACTCTTACTGTATGTCTCCAATAGCTTATGAGTATAATGAATGTTTGAAATGAAAATTAGTAAGAGTTGATGTTTTATAATTTTTTCATATAGAATTTAATTGATAGGGAATATTGGCATGGATTTCCATCTCCCAAATTCAAATGTGTGAAATGGGTTGATTTGTACATGATCAAATGGATGATAATCTTTGATGGCTGATCCTTGTGCTTTCCTATTTTTAATTCCTGAATTGAAAAGGTTGGTGTGTTTAATACTTGAAGTTAAAGGGTTGGTGTCATTTATTGCATCTTCTGAACTAATTCCTAACTTGAATGTTGTCATTTATTGTCTTCAATAGGTTGAATGGTTAAACACACATTTACATATGGGTAACACACATTTCACCTATTATGGTGCAAGTATTACTGAGAAATGGGATGTGTTGCTCTAGTGGAAATTAGTAGGTGATTGATTGATGGGATAGGTGTACTGCTGAATAGAATTCAATGGAATGTTTTGTAGTGCATTTTGACTTATTTGGTAATTCAGAGGTGGAGTTACTTGGGACATTATGTCTTGTGAACCTGTGATGTTAAGGTTTTGTATTTGATACTAGTTGGCCCAATCAATATGTGGGACCATTTTGGACTAAATTATATACTTATATAACCTAATATAAACTACTTATGTGCATATTTTTGATGATTTATGAATATTTTTTATGGATGTGTGGGACCAGTACTATAACTAGTATTGGTCCCTGCACAACAATAGAAGCTTCTCCCCTCTTATATGTTTTTCAATGTGAAATGGTTAGGTATATTTGTAAATAGAATTAATTTTTAAATATAATATTTTATATAGATTAATGTTTTATATATTGTATATTATAATGTTTCTTATAAATATAATTCATCATTAAAAAAACTAAGTGTCTATATTTGGCAGTTTATTTATTTATTTAATTAAATAAATGTATTAATAATATAGGTGTGTGTGTGTGTGTGGGGAATCTGAAGTGTCGCCTTATTTCAATAATATACATATATGCAATGATAAAAAAAAAATAAAAAATTATGTATTAAGGTTGTGTATAATATATATTATTAGGTTATGTGTGTGTGTGTGTGTGCTTTCATGGAGTGGGGCCGTGGGCCATATTGTTTGGTATATACATATTTCCAGATGGTGCTTAAGATTGTGGGTAGGAGCGACATAATTGGTGGTCAAGACCATGGGGCAACGTGGTTATATATATCAATAATATATATATATATATATATATATATATATATATATATAATTATATATAGACGTGGTCACATGGATCGAAGGTAGATCCATGGAATGTGCATGACATCATGGAGCAATGGGGCCCCATTTATTGATATTTATTTGTTATATGGGGGTTGCATGGTCGAACCAATGAGGACAAGCTATAAATCAAGAATGGAATGATATATTATGATATATATATATATACTAATATATATAATATATATAATATATATATATATATATATATTATATATATATAATATTCATTTACAATCACATAATTAGGTGCTATGCTAAAAACCCAAGTTGAAGTGCTAGACATGTGAGAAAGAAAAGTCACTAAACCAGATCACCTCCAATGGGGTTTGGAGGAATGTTGGGGAGAATAAGAAAGAATATATGAGCTAGTAAGGCAATTCATATGCCTCAAATGATTAAGTAATCATCCAAAAGAGTGGAAGCTATAGGCCTGACTCGGAGAACAAAGACTTGAATTCTAGACATGGAAAGAATGGGGAAAGAGGACAAACTCCAAAAGGGCATAGTTTTTATCCTATAAATTAGATTTTGGCTTATGTACAATCAAAATAAATTTTTTTACGGGAAGGTATCAATTATCCACCAAAAAATTCAAATCGTATGATATTTGTGAGGAAAAATTTCATAGGAAGTTAAGAAATTGGCAAGTAAATAGTTAATGGAAAGTTATTGACTAGAATAAAGTGATGGTAAAACTCAAAATATAATCTAGACAATTAAAATAGGTACAACTATGAGGGAAGAAACTATATAAAGTGCAAGTAGCTGGTAAAATTTGAACTAAATAACATTGAGCAAGGGGATTTTTCTAAACCTTTCCCTTTTTATTTGGCCTATGAAATTCAATATGATATATAAAATTTATGTCTGGTATATGCACATATGTGCATGTTGTATGATCATATTTTTGACAATTGTGTGATGTTTGACATCAATATGTTGTAGTATCAATGCAATATATGTCAAGAGAAGCTAATCATGGTTGTTGTGTTGCTGATAATGCAGTTATTGAAGACAAAAACTATATGGAGCATAAAGCTTGTATCTCTGCCCTCTTGACTCCTGTAAAGTCCTTGGAAAGATGGATCACCCGAGAGATTGTTAGTTAGTGAAGGGGATTCGTAAGATTTGAGTAACATGTGCAATTAGAGAAGATGATCTAGTGTGCATGGAATGAAAAGAGGATTATTCAAATGCCTAAAGGGTACCTGCAGGCCTAAAGAAGTGGTAATTTGAAGGTTGTTGGGGCTTTGTTCCTTGGATGTGAACTGAGTTTTGAGCATCTATCTTATAATCGATGAGTAGCTTCCCATGAATACCCTTCATAAATTCTTAGAGGGTAAACTATTGGTGTTGTTGGAAGTGCACGTGTGTCAACATGGTGCGGGGACCTCCAAATCCTGCTAATGTGTGCTTCGTATCGGATGTGTAAACGATCATCGAGGATGAAACCATGCATGAGGACATGGACTTAGAGCTATAGAGTGGATGCTCAAGTCATTCTTCATAAATAAAATTGAATTGTGGATATATCATGCACTAAGGATAGTGCATGAAATAAGGGGGAAAGAATGTAATACCCTCGTCATTTATGATGTAACTAAATATTATTATTCAGGTTGGTAAACTAGAATGACTTTATGACACTTGTGTTCCCATGAAAACAAATTAAATAGATTATGGGTCTAGGATACCCACATGGACACACCTGTAAAAGTTATAGGGACTTAGGACTTGCACTTGTAATTAAGTTGTAATTAAATATAATAATAATAATAATAATAATAATAATAATAATAATAAATGAGGATAGCTACGCATTCCACTCCATGAAAGGAGTATGGGTGGTGCAACTCTACAAAAAAAGGTTATAGTTGTGTCCTTTTGGTGAAAAGTACGCCCTAGGGCCCATGAGACTCTAATAAGTGCCACTTGGATAGTTAGGTTCATGTAGTGATAAAAGGCTATGTTTTCCATGTAAAGAGATTCATTTCGACCAATGATGTTTGGAGGAGGGAAATATCCAGTCTTGGTGACTGATGGTCGGTGAGTCCCAAGGTTGAATTCTAGAACTAGCCTGGGTATGGTTATTAAGTTAACCATGTCGAACTAGATGCACCCTATTATGTTGTGAGTCCTTATGTTGGCTCGAGGGAGCCTTGTGCTGTGATGATCTCTTGATCCTATTATGGCCTAGTTAGATGGGGTTCGAGTTTAAACTTAGTGTCAATTTTTTTTCCTAGACGGTGTTCGAGCCATGGAGAAGTATGTCTATTGGGTTGGAACCTTGGTAGTTATATTGGAGCCCTAGAGTAGCATGGGTATTGGGTTGACAACTTGGCCATGGATGTGTGGAAATTTCATGTTTCCTATGGAGTTGCCACCTTAGCTCGAGGCTAACATGTGGTTGAGTTTATGAGCCATGTGGTCTACAGCTAGGAGGAAAGTGGAGAGCGTACAACCAGATGGTCCATTTTTTTATAGATAAGTATATATTATTTATCTATACCTTTTTATATATTTATGATGGATATTATTGAGTTAAAATAGGGAGAAACCCTAATTCTAGTGTTTCATGGTTAAATGTTTGTTACTTAACAATAACTCCATTGTGCATACTTTTATTTTTTTATATGTCATGTGTTACGTACCTTGTTATGTTTTATGGGTATCTTTGTATGATTTTACATGCTCTAATAGCCAACCCTAAGTTGAGCGGTTATGGTATTTCTGTAACTTGCACCTCTATGTGTATGATGAGCATTATAACTTGTGGATTATTGGTTGTAACCCTAGTTGGCCTTTTCTTTTCCTTTTTTAATTTAATGAATGGCTTCGTTGTGTGTTCATGAAAATGTATGTTCAACTAGTGCTTTATGATCTCGCCGTGGTATGTATTTGTTGTAATGTGTGGTGTAAAGTGTTATATGGTGTAATGTATTGCAATACATATTTAAGTTAATTGAGAGGTTGAAGTTTTAAGCTACTAGAAAAAAAATTGAATGATTATGCAATTAATTATTAAGGGTTATAGCAATATTAGATGAGTGGTGTTTCCTGACAAGGGTGTAGGTACATTATAAGTTTAATATACTAAATCTATAGGTTCATATTATAAACATTGAGATTAATATTAAACCTTATGATTAATATTAAAAATCTCAAGATTAATATTATAAACCTTAATATTATAAACACTAGAATTATAAATCCTAGAATTAATGTTATATGTCCTAAGATTAATATTATAAACACTAGGATTAATGTTATAGATTGTAATATTAAACCCCAAATTTGTAATGTAAGAATGTGATGTTTAATAAATTGCAATATAATGTAACATTGAAATAAATATTGTTATATTGACATTCATATTGAGACAATATTTGTATGTTTGAAATATTTCACACAATGCCATAATATTAAATCAAATATTATAAAACCCAATATTATAAACCCTAATATTAATACATGAAACTCTATGTTTAATATGTTAAACCCTAAGATAAATATTATAAACCCTAAGATTATAAATCCTAAGTTCAATATATTAAACCATAAGTTTAATATATTAAATTGTAGACTTATAAACCTTAAGATTAATACCATAAACAGTAAGTAGGTAAACTTTAGGATTAATATTATAAGTTTATTATAAACATTAAGGTAACATTAAAGCCTAAGAATGATATTATAATTTATATAATTAATGTTATAAACCTTAGGATTGAATATTATAAGTAGTAAGATTAATATTATAGACTCTAAAATTATAAAGCCTAATATTAATATATTAAATTTTAAAATTATAAAATTTATGATTAATGTATTAATTTTCAAATTAATATATTAAAACCTTCTATTATAACACAATATTAAAAACCCTAATAATATTAATCAATATTATGACTTAATATAAACCTTATACTATAAATATAATATTGAAACATTTATAAACTTAATCTAAAATATAAATAATATTATTAATAAAATAAAACATTATTTATATTTTGTTAATGAATTTTGATATTTATATTAATATCAATATAATATTAATATTAATATTATTAAAAATTTTAATATAATAAATACTGTATTAATATTAAAGTTCAAATTAATAAGATGACCTATAATTTCATATATTTGTAGAGTTTCCTGTAATATCAAACAAAAAATAATATATTTTAGGGATTAGTAAATCAGTTCAAATTATCAAAATCTTAATCTAGGTTTATAATGGTAGTTCTGCAATTTTATCAGGAATTGTCTAACGAGGCAGAGGAATTGCATGAACGGTCAAGAGGAATTGCATGAACGGTCAAAAGTGGCCAAAATCCGAGCAAACAATTTTCAAAAAATCTTGTAGAGACAGTGTTTGAATCATGTTTTTGATAGTCAAAATGGATTCAGCACTATCAAAAACATCTAGGACACCTAAAATTTTGAAGTTTAACAGCTAGAACTGGAATTTATAAAAATCGTTACCAATTTTTTTTAAATATAACCGAAATTTCCATAACTTTCAGAAGAATTCCTCCAACTAATTAAACTACCACATTTTATAATTACATTGATGTAAAGACTATGATATCTAAACTTCATAAAAGCTCAAAAGCCTGACAATATACGAGCTTCGAGGACAAAATGGATGACACCATAAACATAGGAACCAACTATCTGTTTGAACAGTTTTTGCACGGTTTCCCAGTCATGACAACTCACAAAACTCAATTCCATACACAACCACGACTGTGACTTTTGAATATGCAAATACAAAATAAGTTGTCCCACGTGATTGTAATAATCATAGCCACCCACCACTTCTTGCTGAGCAATTAAATATAAACCTTGGTTATGCATTGTGCCTCCATGCCAACCCAACTCTGTTAAGCCTGCAACTTTTCAATGCTACTTTGATTTTTGTTAAGCCTGCAACTTTTCAATGCTACTTTCCTTTTTGGCTTGCTAATAACTAGCAAAAGCAACTATTGATAAATAATTGAAATAACACAACCCAATTCCAATATAGGCCATGACTATTAAACTAATAATTAAACAGTCGTCAGTCAAATCGTCCACTCAGATAGAATTTGTGTATAATTTATTAATCAACTGAACAATCATCCGTCAGTTGACCCAGATTCTACTGATTTTGTTTCCACCAATTGATGATTATGCGATTAATTATTACAAATATGCTCATAGGATTTGAAATAATAATAAGATCTTATTAAATCCATAAGAAACTACTAACTTATTTTCTGTGAATTAAATTAAACTCAAGTTAAGATGCTCACAAAATATGAATTAATAATTAAATTTCATACTAGCTGAATATCTTAGACTCAAATTCAAGTTATTTGTAATTTACTAATATCATAATTATAATAAATTATGGGAATGTTTCTCAATTCAATATTAATTTAAAGTTTTTTAATTTAAATGTAATCTGGTTTATAAAATTTGTATAATTTGTATATTTTAGGAAAGCAAAAAAATAATTAATCAAGTTGTTTTTTTTTAATTTAGTAACATTATATTTTCATCATATCTAATATATCACCAAATTCTAGCAGAGATTTCATTATAGTCTAACAACTCATTGTCACAAAGATTATCTCAATATGAAAATTAATCATGGTCAATGGTGGTCAGCCATGTCTACTTCACAGTATATAATATTTACCTTAAGGTTTGTATAGCTTGCGTTTACAATATCAATTCCTTGGGTTTATTAGTGTCTTGGGTTTATAATATCAATCCATTGGGTTTATTACTCTAAGGTTTCATATTCCTAGATTGTAATAATATTGGTGGAGTTTATATTATTATTCCTAGGGTTTAATATAAATCCCTTGGATTTATAATCCATTGGGTTTATAAAATAATTTCATTGGGTTTATTAATACTTTAGGTTTCTAATAATACCAATATGAGTTTGTGACAAATATTTTCTCAATATGCAAAGCAATCATGGCCAACCAAGATAGATTATATGGTGGTCAACCAAGGTCAACCCTTCCGTTTATAATATTAATCTCTTAGATTTAATATTAATCCCTTGGATTTATAATATTTTGAGATTTTAAAATTATTCCATTGCATAAATAATATCAATTCCTTAGATTTATTAATCTAAGTGTTTATATTCTTAAGATATAATATTACTCATAAAAATTTTATGATAATTAGAAAGTTTAATTAATAATAAATTAATTAATTTCATACTGAACTATTTAAATAATAATAATATTATATTAATAAAGATAATTAAAATAAAAAAATAATATATTAATTTAATATTAATATATTAATTTAACATGGATGTATAATATAGATTATACATTAACCTTATAACCTTATTAATAAGAAATTATAATCATAATTATATATAATAAATTCATGAGTGTTATGTTATAATCCCTACATTGGTTGGTTGTGCTAGTTCATTAAATTGTAGGCTAAACGAGTGACTTAATCACAGTTTAGCCCAAGACCCTATAAACTACTCAAATTTAATTTTAAAAATATATTTTAAAATTAATTTCCTAAAAAAATAAAATATTTATATATTTTGTTATTATTTAATAAACAAATCTTAAATTTTTAAACGAAAATTTATATTCTTTAATAATTTTTTAAAAAAATTATACTATAAACTTTGAATTTTAAATATACTCTTAAACTTTCAAAAAAATTCGAATATTTTCAAAAATCCATATTCCCAACCCATTTAACCGGTGATAAGCAAATAATTGATATTATGTGAACTCCGGAAAATTTAAGGTAAACCGTTATAACCATTAAATATTTATTCAGAAAATATGAATTGCATGTATTTGTATAAGGTATAAAGACGTAATATTGTTAATATAGATAATAGTTTAAGAATTTTAGTTAATATTGTATAATGTAATGAAGTTTATTATGGGTAGTTATGAAGTTAAAAAAATATTAAAAATATTGTTTTATGCTTTATATAAAATTGATTTAATGACTCTGAATTATAAAAATGAGAAGATTTAATTAAATTCTAAAATTATTCAAATACTGTATCTTAACAATTGCATTAAAATTGCGTAAGCTTTTTTCACAATTAAAAGATATAGAATTAATTATAAGTAGAACTTCGGCATAAATCACATATAGAGACCTGTGTCGACGCGTTTCGAACCAACAAGTGTGATTCATCGTCAGGACAAGTTGAAGAAATAGATCTAGCTGAGCATGTTAAATAGTCTGAGCAGAGACTCCAACGGGTAAAACGACCAACCACTAATTTTGACCTCACGACCCAGGTCAAATTCTTATTTAATTATTTTAATATT
>APFE030893159.1:9069-39249 GCA_000404065.3 Pinus taeda
AGGATGGCTCAGTCACAACACACTTGCTCATAAGAGCCATGTATCTAGTGTACCAATCAAGTGACTGTCTCTGTCTACGTTGGGCTGTAGGTGGTCCTACAACTTTCTCTGCATCTTGAGCCGGTCGCTCAGCTTCTTTCAAGCGCTTTCGCCCTCTAATGGTTGGCGTTGCTTGAGTGGTCTCTTCCACTCCATGAACCTTGTCCTGTGGCTGATCCATATGCTGAAGCTCATCCTTAGGAACTAATATCTCCTCATCTGCATGCAAGTGTAGCTCCCTCTCAAGCGAACACTTCATGGCTTTCTCCTCCTGAAATTTTATATCCCGTCGCACAACAGTTTTACCATTGTTTGGCAAATATACACGATAGTTGTGGGGCGTATCAGTGTACCCCACAAATATCCCAACCTCTGCGGTCAGCTCCAACTTCTTTCTGCCATCCTTCGTCACATGCATGTAAACGTTAGCACCAAAAATCCTCAAATGAGAAAGATCAGGCTTCTTACTAGAATAAGCCTCCTCGGGTGTACTCATGCCAAGTATCTTATTAGGACAACAGTTCTGCACATAAACTGTTGTATTGCATGCTTCCACCCGCAAGTGAAGAGGTAGGCCCTGATCATGCAACATCGCCCGTGCAACACCCACGATCGTTCTGTTCTTTCGCTCAGCTACCCCATTCTGCTGTGGTTTATGGGGAGCTATGAGCTCTCTTCGAATCCCTTCTGCCTTGCAGAAATCCTTGAACTCGTCCGAGATGTATTCACCACCATTATCACTCATAATAGCCTTCACCTTCTTCCCCGACTCCTCCTCGACCAGTGCTTTGAATTCACAAAACTTTGAATATGTCTCGCTCTTCTTTTGCATGAAGAAGATCCAGCACTTACGAGAGTAATCATCAACAAAAATCACATAATACCTGTGTTTTGCTGTTGAAGCAACTGAGAAAGGTCCGCATATGTCTGTGTGAATTATCTCAAGGATCGTCGTGGTGCGACTATCCTTCTCGTGAAATGTGGCTTTCACAAACTTCCCCAAAGTACACCCCTTGCACTGATCTAATTGCGCAAGTGTGCCTTTAGGAAGCCCTGTAGTGATCTGCTGCAGTATCTTCAAGGCTCCATGGTGAAGGTGACCCAATCTCCTGTGCCACAACTCACCATCATCCTGGCTCACCAATCATTCTGCCTTGCCTGCCGTTGCGACACATCCATCTACATGCAACTGATAAAGGTTCTGTACTCAAACCCCTATCTTTCGGGTCTCACTAGTTGTCTTGCTGCACAGGAAAGCTTTTCCCTTGCTAAAAACAACATCATACCCCTTGTCTTCTAACATCGCCACAGAGATAAGATTCTTCCTCAATCCTGGAACATGCATCACTTCCTTCAATACGAAGGGTTTACCAGACTCCCTCTCAAAGGAAATGGTACCGATACCGATCGCACTGCATCTACCATCATCGCCCATCTCGATGTGCACTCCAAGATCTTTGTCCTCCAGATCAGAGAACAAATCTCTATCTCCCGTCATGTGAAAAGACGCACCACTGTCCAAGAACCAAACTGATCCCATCACACTTGAAACCAAGCATGCGATCAATGAAAAATCAAGCTCAAACTGAGAAGCTAAGGCCTCTCCCCCTGCAGATCCAATAGCTTGCTTGTTCTTCTTCTTCTGCGGATAATTTGTGGCATAGTGTCCGTGCTGGTGACAGTGAAAACACTTCACCTTGGACATATCCTACTTCTTGCCTTTCACACCAGACTGAGAAGCTTTCTTTCTCTTCCCTTTCTTTGCTTTGGCAGCCAAAGCACAATTCTCTTCATCGGCTCCCTTTGATGAAGATTCGTCCCTGGTACTCCGCCTGATCTCCTCCTGCACAAGATCTGACCATAGTATTTCCCATCCTGGCAATTTCTCCCAACCATTGACAGAGTCCTGATAGGAATGCCAACTCTTCGGAACACCAAGGAGAGCCAAGCTCACCAATTCCTCATCATCGACAGTAACCCCCACACTTCCCAGCTCATCTCGACACTGAGTGAACTTCGTGAGATACTTGGGCATATTTTCACCCTTCTCGCATTTGATGTTTCTGAGTTTATCTTTGAGCACCAACTTCCTCTGATCACTCTTGCTTTGGAATAATTCTGTTAACAATTTCCACATCAAATATGGAGTAGCCTTTCCATGGAGGCTAGACACAATGTGATCCTTCACGCCCTCCAACAGAATCCTTCGACATTTTACGGTCTTCTTTTGCCAAGCATCAGCTTGAGTAGCATCAATAGGCTTTGGGACATCCATCTCTATGAAATCCTTCAGCCCGTTATCATCCAATATTGGCTCCATCCTGTCCTTCCATGCAATATAGTTCGTACTGCCCTCAAGGGCATACTCCAATCGCAATCCATTGAAAGACATTTCAACTTTGACACAAGAAAACACTGCTGCAAATTCGAATTCCACCAGCTCAAAACTCAACTTCTTTCGATCTAAAATTCGTGAGAACAAAATACTTATCGTACAGAGATCGAATGTATGGGCATTCACCAGATATCTCACCTTCCAAAGGAAGGATGAATCCAGAGGCTACTTGGCCCAATTACAGACTCTGCCTGAAGAAATAGAATGTAAACACTTCCTGAATAGTAGATTTGATGATCAACAACTCTGATACCATGTAGAAATTTTGAATAATAAACACATATTCAATGGAGATTATCCTGATCATGTACTATTTCGGAATACATACACAATACATAAGCTCCTCTACGTTGATCATCAACAATTTACTGAAGCAGAAACAAAAACATGAGCACATAGAAGCATCAATCAAACTCATTAACACAGTATGTATCCCGGGGAAAGCATCTCGCTAAAAACCCCAACTATGTTTATATTATATTGATTGAGTATCATGTAACATTACAAAGTACAATGCTCCTCACAAGAAATCAGTACCAGCTCCTCCTGTTACACACAATACAGCTCAGATATGTTCTCCAAATCTACCCCGCTGCTTGCCTGCCTCTATTGCACAATCCTGCAAGAAGAATGAATAATAATGGTTGAACCAATCTCATTTCTACCTCATGAGAATCACCCACACTGGGAATCACATGAGCAGAGGCTATAATCACTTGTTATTCACCGCATACTGCGCAATTTTCATTGGCATACTCAATCTTGTGGCCATCCCATGCACAACTGATAGTACAACTCACCCTTTCACTTATCTCTACCACTTGTCTTCACTGAAATCTGCATGCACTGAGTTAGATAATGTATTCTTCAGTTGCATTATGAGTTAATAACTTGTGAATTAATTAATAACTAATTCACCCAACTCATCTCTAGTCTATTTGCCAATTAGACTAAATACAACCAGTTTAACAAAGTCAATCTGGACACAACTCCATCAACTCCACCTCCAGTCCACTAAACTCAACTCACTTGAGTTCTAACTAAAGTCATGCATGTAAAGATCAGTCATCCCATAGGTTACCACGTGATTCCTTCCGGGATCTGCATGTGCCACATCTGTAGCTCATCCTGAAGAGCTCCAAGAGAATAAGACAAAGTTTATAGTTTAAATCTTATTAAGGGCTAATAATATTTGACTGTTCTATATTTAGATTGAGCAGTCTAACCACTGTGATCTAAAAATAGAAGTCCATCTATTTTTCCCAACATGATCAATCATCCATAACCAACATTCTGCAACTCATATACATGATCCATATGTCTAAAAATAGACTTTGCACCAAAACTTGCCCAGTGGGCCCACTTAGTGAAGGTGACTATTTTCACTAAGCTCCATCATCTTGTTGCAATCTCAACAACATTTAATGGTCGGATGACGTCACTGTGATGGGACGTCTTGTCGCGACACGGAAGGTGGTAAGTGGTTTTTTCCTGCACCACTTTTGGGGTTGGGCGGTATTGAGCAGGTGGGGGGGGGGTAGCGATCACCCTGGGTGGGCGACGCGTGTTATAGGTACGGCAGAAAAACCACCGTTTCCCCGGCGGTTAATGTTTGGCGGATGGGTGGGTTGCGATATGAATGTCGATCGTCGGATGCGAGGGCTGAGATCGGACAGTTGGCGCTCTGCGAAGATAGTGGAAGGTTAACTGCACGGGGGCTTGATATAATAAATGTTAATACATCATGTCGGGGCTATGTCTATTGGCTGGCGGGGTGTTTAAGTTAGGTTATTAATTAACGTGGGGTTAATTAATTCCTCATGTGCATGGGGAATGGTTATTATAAGGTTTCAAATAAACCTATAATTCCATTTAAACAACAATATATGGCTATAGTTTTAGTCGAGGGTGGGAATAATAAAGTTTTGGGGTTTTTCATATATTAATATAATACGGGAAAGGGGAATAGGTATAGGGATTTATACAATAATGTTAATAGTTAATATGAATGTGCGCTAAGCATAATGGTATAAAACATAGGCAAAAAAGGGGAAAATAGGGATTTTACACAAGAAATGTGGCTGTTGTTTCCTAAGTAAAAATGGAATTTCACCTAGGCACCTAATAAAAAAAATGGAAAGAGTGACTTTTAAGGATATTAAGCAGATCTCAATACCTTTTAAGGGAGATTAGTAAATGATTTGGGGAGAGACATGAAAGGAAATTAGTTATGAAATCTACCTCACTGGAGCTGCATCAAAATGTCCTGCTTAATTTTCCTAGCGTTTTTTCTTCTTTCTTTGGCTGCATTTGAACTGGCAAGCCCTCATCATCTTTGTTTCTTTTCATGGCAATTCTACCTAAATCTACACTTGTAACCTCCAAGAGCTCAGATTTAACAGTTGAGCCCCTTTGCTTCTTTACCAATCTAGCTATCTGCCAAGATTGAACAGTTTGGATAGATTTTGTTTTCTATCTCTAAAACAAGTAAATTCAGGCATGAACTGGCCAAGATTGAGCTGTTTGGCCATTCATCAATGGTGGCATAAGTCAACAAGCTGCACACCATCAAAGTATTGCAAAAATAGAATAGTAGTGGCATTTTGGATTTTCACACTTTCCTGGTTCTTTGTTCGGGGTTCATTTCTTTCACTTTTTTTACCATTTTGTTTGTTTTGCCCTTTGATTTCTCTTTTAGGGCATACCCTCTTTACATTTTTTAACTTTTTTGGTATTTTGATAATATGGAAAACCTTTCAACCAGAAGGTTTGAACAGATTACATAGCTCTTAAATGTCAATCATGAAATATGACACCTATTGGTATAGGAACCTAACAGGTATTTCAGTAGTAGTTTTATCAGCATTTCAGCAGTAGTTTCATTAGCATTTTGGAGGACTGCGCAACACTTGGAGAGGGACGCATTTATTTTTGGTTGTAGTGCTGGATTGGGGTTTTGCAGGGGGGATTTATGTTGGGAGATTGAGCAGGGGTCCAACTCTTGTCTCATTGGAGGATTTTTGGCAGGGTCTCAGGCAGTGTTTCAGGTATATTTTAGAGGGGTTTTCTTCAGTGGCAGCGCAGGTCATTGGGGAACTATGCAGAACCCCAAGAGGGTGTTTTTCAGGGGTCGGCCATTCCAGGAAAGCTTTCTGGGTTTTTCTGGGTTTCTTGAGTAGATCCTGAATCCAGAGTTTCAACTTTTTCCAAGGAGGGGAGTAGCCCCAAATCATCATTTTCTTTCTAACAACAACAACAGCACAGTAGCAGTGTCCACGCAGAGAGGCCATTCTTGTCATTCTGAGAGTATTTCTTCACTTGCCTTGTGCAAGTCGAGGTGCCATCTGTCTAATCACCTCTTGTACTCATTTTATTGCTCAGTATAATAAAATGGCTTAGCATTTCTCACTGCGTTTCTTGTGTATCTGCTTATATTTTTGGTTTACATTATTATATGTTGTTCCACTGTTATTTTATCACTTCTGGGTTGTTATATCATTTGCACACATTTGGTTGGAGTTTGCTGGGGTTTGAGGAATATTCTGGGTTAGGAATATTACAATTAAACAATTTGGCTAGATCTTTATTCTCTATCTATTAGCATGAAATTTAAACCATGAATGAATCAAGATTAAACTATTTGACCATCATGGATTGTGGCATTTTGGACAAGTTGCACATAATCTTATTTTGCAAGGAAAAGTAAAAAGTAGTGGCATTTGAATTTGCATCACTTTCAGAATTTATTTTTTTTATCTCTTTTTGGTGGGTTTCATATTTTATTTTATTTTTTTATCCTTTTCTTTTAGTCCTTTGATTTTTCTTTTAGGACCTACCCTCTTTACATTTTTTATTTCTAATATGGGAAAACATTTTGTAGAAAGCAAAAGTATGTACAATATTACAAGACTTAATCATAGTCAATTCAAAATTATGAATCCTATTATTATAGAACCCTAACAGGGAACACCGTCCTTGGTGTTCAAACACACCAAGAACTTAGAAAAACCTTTGAAAAGCAAATGTGCTACCTATGGAGCTTTATAACTTAGCGCGTTGCAGCATTTACAATGAAGGACCCACTCAAAAGCAAAACATCATGAAAACATGACAATAAAATAACCATACCACTTATTGGAGCTTTATAACTTAGCTCATGGCATTATTTACATCCATATACATATACATATACAAATATAAAAAAATCAGCAACACATATGCGAAACATAAACCAACATCAAACGAAAATTGCTTTACATTGGCTGACAAACAATGAAGGATATAGGGCTTGCATTTGATCCACCATCTCCCATGTAGCTTCTTCAGGACCAAATTGCTTCCTATGCACTTTAACTTGCTCTATGGCTCTATTCCTGAGCATGAGATGTTCCCCCTACAATATGCACTGAGGCTCCAACTGAAACTCTCCTTCTTGCTCCACCTACAATACAAACCAATCAATAACATGATAAACATCCTTTATATACTCCTTAAGCATAGATGCAACACACTATTCATCAAACACATGAATGTATCTGGAACATTCATCAAACCGAATGGAACAACAACAAATTCATAATTCCCATACCTGGTCTTGAACGCATTCTTGAAGATACCCTCTTCCTTGATGCATACCTAATGGTATCTCGATCGCAAGTCGATGTTAGAGAACACTGTTGCTCCCTTTAGTTGATCGAACAAGTCATCAATCCTTCGCAATAGATATCCATTCTTAATGGTCACTTTTCTCAGCTGCTTATAGTCAGTGCACAATCTCAAGGTACCACCTTTCTTCTTTACGAACAACACTGGTGCACCCCAAGGTTATACAATGGGTTTGATCTATCCTTTTTCCAAAATTTCATTTAGCTGCAGCTTCAACTCTACCAACTCAGGTGTGCTTTTCTTGTAAGGTTCTTTCGATGCTAGAGCTGCCCCTGGCACTAACTCAATAGAAAATTCTACCTCCCTGTGAGGTGGCAAATCTGTAATGTCCTCCAGAAATAATCCCGAAACTGATGCAATACTAGGTACCTACTCAACACATCAGCATCCTCAACCTCCTTACCCTTGTCATTGGAAATGTGTACTGCAAACATCACACGACCTTTTTTGCAACTGCACTTAGCCTGCGTAGTGGTAACCATCCTCACTAATGTAGAATTCTTCTTTCTCTGCATGTCCTCTTTTCCCCACTATCATCCACACACTTAATGGCCTTGTCGAACCAATCCACTTTGGTTCTCTGAAGGTATAACCAATCCATACCCAAAAGCATATTATATAATCCCAATGGAAATACATTAAAATGTGCTTCTTGTTACGGGAATAAGTACCCTAGGGATTTGGGTTAGAACCCCAACAGAGCAAGAGTAATCTACAGCAAGAAACCCGCATACAACTCAGGAAACATGCTTAATATAAACAAACTATGTAAGGATGAACATACTCGGATGTTCTTCGTTTGGGTAGTTCCAGCAGGGTTCAGACCCTCTGCAACTCCTGATGATCTTCGAATCTACAAATCAACCAATCTGAACATACATAGCAGCATACAGATAAAGCATTTTAATGAAATAAACTTTATATCATATAAGTAAGATGATTAGTTATACATCGAAATGACATTCATACATGAGTTACAACAACATATGATGTATAAACAAGGTCAATCTCAAGAACAAGACAACGTTTCTTTTTATTGTAGAAAACTATAATAAACATGGAAAGAGTTCACCTGAGTCTTCTTCTTTTGGATCCAAGCATAACCATCCTCCGAATCCATCCAGTCCCAGTCTTCAATAGCCTTCTTCCATAACCAATACCATGGTATCTCAAGCAAGTGGGAGAATATCAACACTCAAGGAAAAAAGGGTTTCCTAAACTTGGGGAAGTGCTTGAAGCACAGGGATACTTCAAACTTGGTCAGGGGATAATCTCAGTATAGTAATTCTATCTATTCTCTCCTCCTTAAGGCCTTCCCATAGAATTCTATTTATACTTCTCCCAATTAGTTTTTTAGTTGGAAAACAGTTGGGCCACGGGCACTAGGAGGTAATCAATAGGTAAAACCCACGAACTCCACCCATAGTTAAGGAATTTTTTTTTTTAAGAGTTTAACATATATATGCGGGTTGGGTATTGACTAACCCATGTGTATACACTTTTATCACAGGGAAAAGTAGCATACAGGGAGTGAAACATTGTTTTTAAAATATTTTGACCAAGTCTGGAAGGAGGGGTTGCCCTAGGCCATAAACCAAGAATCATAAATACAAAGGATGATATTTGGAGCTATAACATATGCCCCCTAATATATGAGGTTAGAAGGGGTACATGATGGCTGAAATGTATTAAGGACCTCACCAGATTTCAGCCTCCCAAGCCATCAAAAGAAGATCAGAAAGAAACAGTCGTCTGAGGCGGGCATACCCATGCTCAGAGAAAGTAAAGCATGTCCACATATCAAGTACAAGCAGATCCACTATGTATACAAGTATAAAGAACTGAAAGTACATAATGGATCATCTAATCATGATCGAACAAGTACATGTCTGAATATCACATATAAGAAGATAATCAATGAAGCTGGAGGATGGAGTTCATCACTGATGTCAAAAACTGATCCCAATAGTACCAAACAAACATGATGGAATAAGATGATACTACATCGCAACTAGGATGCCAGCATATAAGATGTCGTTGTGAAGGACTGTAACATACAATGTGGATGGTGTCAACAAGCAGCAAGAGGAGCAACTGACAAGTGAACCAAAGAATGTTGATGCAACCCGAGGTCTTCACCGACCGTTGTGGTACATTTCTACACAATGGGAATAAACGATCTGAAGTCGACCATGTGAGAAATCATTTGATTACCGGTCATTGATGTATACCGTTAACAAACGTGACACTACTCACCGATAATGATAATGAGAGTCAAGGTACCCAGTACAATCCAACAAGTGCAGATAAATGAGCTGAAGTCAAACACTTGGAAGAATATATCAATCAGGGGACAGTGATGGTTTCCCACTGTCGATAGTGAAGGATCTGCCACTGATGACTGCAAACCCTAAGGTACTACCAAATGGACTCTAGATCTTTGCCCTAGAGCAATGAGTCATAGTTGATAGGAAAAGATCCACTAGAAGGAAGGCATTAAGGCATCCTTCATCAATCTAGCACAAGTGTAACCCGTAGGCCAATAATGTGGAAGGAATCGGACGAAAAAGATGTAGTAACCTAATTGAATCATGTTTCCGATGTACATAAGATGTAGCTAGTGCACGATAGAAACCCTCTAAACCAACGAATAATGAAAGCTGACACAGAGGCAGGGAATCGACCAATAGGGTCAAATGGAAACCAAGGCACTGCACGAATCCCAATGTGTGATAATGAAAGCTGATCTCGAACACAAGGGAAACCACTCAGTCACAGACCCATGATACTAATCGATGCTAAGCACAATGTAACTTATCAATAATGAAAATAGGGCCAGGGTACGGCTCTAGGCCTGCCATCAGAGCAATATGTCATTGTTGATAAGGACAAGACTCGCAAGCAAGAAGTCAATGGAGACCTTCTCAAATCGGCACGAGCAAATGACCAATATAACTGATGTGATGACAAACATGACACTGACAACTAGGGATGGCCAACTGAAAAATAGGCCAAGAGACACTGCAGAGAGGCCAACTCAGGCTTTCTTCCCTTGAACAAAAGCACGACTCAATGATGACTATGTGGCAGCATATGATAACTCTGTATAAGTTCATCATGCAGGAGGCACGAACAAACTCTCCATATGATTGGAAGAGATAACCAATCGGAGGAGAACTGACTCAATAACCAGGTTAAGGCATACCTAAGTCAAACTAAATCTCGCCCAAAATGGAGGAGAGACTTTCTTTTGAGTGCTTTGTTCAAGGGCGACACGACTAACTCTAGCTGCGAACAATATATGGAAATGTTGTCCCGTTCCTGCTCTTTTTGGAATATATAATTTTTTTGTCTTTTTCTTTAAGATGGAAAAAGAATAAAAGAATGCTATAGTATAGTGGAAAGAACGAGTGTCAGTGAAACAGATGATCTAGTTCCTAGGATGGGAACAATCCTATGCTCAATGCAGGGAGGCAAAACTGGTCAAGAACACTCAAAGGGATGTTCCTTCCATGGGTCAAAGGGTGTGTCAAGTTGCAGAAGCTAAGTGATTGCAGGTTTGAGTTTGTAGAAGATATGGTCAAATAAGTGGCTTAAACACGAGTCCAAGTGAAGCCGGCTCAAGGCCAAAAGGTGCGAATAGTAAAAATGTAATACAACAGTACAACTCAACACAAAGGAGCCTCTAGGATATAAGGCCAGAATGAAACGAAGAAGCAAAGAGAAATGAGTCTTCAACGCACAAGTCATGGTGGGATTAAAGAGGACTCCCGAGCCTACTCAATATAACAGAATCTGTAACCAATGTCAGTGAAGTGCTAACTACGATTCCCATGTAAAGGATGGCTCTACCATCTTGTCATGATTTAAAAATCGACGAGTGAACATGGTTTGCTAACCAAGACACAATGGGGTCGACCCTATGGAAAGTGTATCGACAAATGGAGGCTAGCATGCAAGATGCAATGGAAAAAATGGTTTCCCTAACCTATATTCCAGTGAGTAAACATTCCCTGCCATGATGGGTCAGTGGTCATGGAATCGATATGAAATCTCGAAGAAGCGTCCAAAATACCCTGGAAAAAAAAACTATTCCCGACAAACCAAGCTCACAAGTTAAAAGATTCATGAGATGAAAAAAATCATGTTTTGAAAAAATTTGACAATTTCAAAGCTATAAAATGACTTTTTGACTCACCATTTGTGCCATTTGTGTTGAGAGCATAATATGTGGAGAAAAAGGAGAAAACTTTCCCCCCAAAGAATTGGACCATTCAAATTGGATCAAAATCATCAGGTTACCCTTAATTCAAGCTTGCATTACTTTGTGATTGTTTTTAGAAATTTTTATTAAGGTTTGACCATAGGAATTTATGTTAAAAATTCCAACTCGGCATACACGTAGGTTGGATGTTGTCAACCCGTGTATACGATGGCCCTACACGCAACTGCATGTAAAAGGAACTCGCGTATACGCGGTTTGAAATTTAAATACAAAAATCTAATGGTTGAAGCTCAATTTTTTTGCAGGATGAAAATCACATGGAGAGACAGGGAGCATACCACAATTGATAATGAAGTTATGAATGATCAACAGACATTAGATGCATTGAGGGGATGTGGCTTGTTGAAATTTTTCAAAATTCCCAACATGAAAGCCAACACTCATCTGCTTGAAATGCTAATCCACTATTGGAGTGTCGAGGATGATGCATTTATGATTGATCAAATGCCTTTGAGGATAGAGGTGGAGGATATTTACTTTATCACTGGTCTCTCTCGAAGAGGAGAAGTTGTGCATTTGACGGGACAGACACAAGGTAGTCTTTCAGTGGAAGAGTACGTACACATATACTGTCCTGGGCATTTGGAAAAAAATTGGAAGTCAAATTTCAATAAAACATGTGGAGAGCTTATCCCTGAGGATTCTAATGTTCACCATAGCTAGGATAAACAGATCAGCCTCATTGTACCAAGCTTCATGAGTATCCATGAGCTTGGCTGTGGAGTGCCTCACCACTGTTTTTGATTGGTGTACACCTCTTCTTACCAATATGAAGAGCCAATTGTCCTCTATTCAGAAGACAGGCCAAAAATTTCAGATATGGGACTATTTTATGCTCTTTCTTCTTCGAGAAGGTGCCTAGGCTACGTCCCAAGGCATTAGTCTCTATCACCAGCACTCGAGATCCTCAGATGGGTAGGTGGGCTGATTTGACGAAATGCCTTGGAGGCGGGGACGTGCCAAGGACTACTTTTGATGATGAGTTCTTCACCTGGTGGGAACAACAAATCATCATTGCGGAGGACTATCCCTATGCTAGAAAGGATTTTTGAGGAGATCCAGACTTGGTGCTACCACCAAACACAACATGGGGAGAGATAGGTAACAATTTTTTAAGTTTTTTTTTTTTTTTTTATGTTTTTTAAATATGAAAATGAACTTAGAAATATTTTTGATGGGATTAAAATACTTACATAATGATCATGTTCCATATTTGGGTCCGGTAAGACCAGATGGATTTCCACGGCACAGGCGTCGCAGAAGAGGTGCCGAAGAGGCGGTTGCTGAGACAGAGAGGGTCTTATATGCAGTCCAAAGAAACCTAGTGAGATTGACTCACCTAGTACCAATGGTGGCCATAGAGGACCTACCTGAGGAGATGTAGCGCTGCGTGGTAGGAGTACCACGAGACTGGGTTCACATACTTCGGTGTGTGGTCAATGCAGTAGTCACCTTCTTAGCCACTCATCCTGAGCTGGGTCGATAGATAGACTGGACATGATTATGGGCATTTTGTCCAAATTTTGTACATTATTTTTGAACACTTTATGTACACACAAGCAAATTTATGAATAACATATATATTATATATATATATATTATATTATATATATATAATATATATATATATATATAGTTCCAAATTTTTGATGTTTGTTTTTATCTTGATGGATGATTGATATGCCAATTTAATGCTTGATTAGAGATAGAATCCACTAATGAATTTTTAGATCATGGAATATGCAAATAAGTAATATAAACAAATGATCATTGCAACACCCTCACTCTCAAAAATTGGTGATATAAATAAGGATCACGAACCTGATAAATGTTATTTAATTGTGACACTACCAGTTGTGAGTCAAGATGCACTACCAACGAATCAATTCCGTAAGAAATAACTTCGGATAGTAAATTAATAACGACAATATATTCGACAATATTATTTGAAGTAGAACCAATACATACTCTCCTTGATACCATCAACTGACTAGATGGATAATAAATCATCCAAGCTACGGAAGAGATTTCGAGTGTGCCGACTAGCACCATCGGCGAATCCGAAATAGACCAAGTCATCACCACCTGCCAAAGCATAAAAAAAAGTATCAATATCACAAAAATTCCTGATAAAATATGTACAAAAATACAAAATATACAAAGAAGCCATTGCTCGGCCGTAACCTAAGCAAAGTACTTCTTGGGGTAGAGCCCATTTCGGGACTCCGCCAACTTGTTCCCTTCAAAATTAACTAATTCATAAGCCCCTTTTTCTAAAACTCATTTCACTATAAAGGGACCATAACACATAGACTTGAATTTTCCTGCCCCCAAGGTATCTTTATCTTGGTCATAGACCAAGACAAGTTCACCTTCAGAAAAGACTCGAGGACGGATAACTTTATCATATTGAGTTTTAACCCTTTTCTTATGGGCCTCGTTTATTATGGCGGCATCTCGACGCTGCTCATCGAGATGTTCCAAATGAATGAGATGCTCTTCGAGACTAGAGGTCTCTGGAAGAAGCTCAACAACTAGCTTAAGGGATGGAATTTCGCATTCAATAGGAAAAATAGATTCCAACCCGTAAACTATAGGAAAAGCATTGGAATTACTTTGGATGTTGTTCTAGACTAGCTACTAGGTCTAGGGGTTAGTCGTTTGAAGAAACACTAAATTTTCCCATAACAGGAAGCCAAACTTAAGAGCCAATTCAGTCATTAGCTGGTTCTGGAAATGACTACCATGATCAGTGAAAATCTCTCTCGGGATACCAAAACGTGAAATAATTTGACTGAAGAGGAACAATGCTGCTATCTCACTATCATTTTTATAAGTAGGCATGGCCTTAGGCCACTTCGTAAAGTAGTCTATGGCCACTATAATGTACTTGTGATTCACCACTGAAGGCAGATTAAAAGTGGTAAAGTCAGTGCCCCACTTTGTAAAAGGACCAACAGTGATAACAGGGAAAAGAGGAGCTGGGTTCGTGCACATCTTCCGAGTATAGACTTGACAAGGGTGGCAACATTTGACTGATTCAATACAATCTTTGAAAATCGAAGGCCAAAAGTAGCTGGCACGCAAGATTTTCTAGGCTGTTGCAAGCCCTGATAGATGACCACCACAAGCTCCATCATGGAAATCATTGAGCATAGACTTTGCTTCCTATAAAGTTAAACAACGCTTAAGGATTGAATCAACCGCTCATCTATATAATGTATCACCAATGATGACATAGTTCTTAGCAAGGTGATGTAATTTTTGATGTTCATCCTTGGAGGAAGCAGGGGGGAACTTCGAAGTCTAGAGATAGATGATAATATGTCCATACTAGGGATCTTGTGAAGAGATGAGGAATAGATGTTCATCTGGGAAACTTTCCTCATAAACAATATCTTCTTCACATGGCAACCCGGAAATTAACTCCGCAAAAACCAATGACTTCTTAGACTTTGCTGACAAGAACTCGAGATTGAATTCTTGTAAAATAACAATCCATCGATTGGATTTTCCCCTAATCACTCACTTACTGAGGACAAATTGGAAAGGATTGAACACTGCTAAGACGAACATTTTACTTAGCAGAATATAATGATGAAGCTGCTGGATAGCGTGGACAGTTGCCAAGGCCAATTTCTCAACTAGAGAATAGCATAGTTCAGGGCCTACCAAACCTCGACTTAAGTAGTAAATCACATACTCTGTGAGAGTATCATCTTCCTGAACCAGAACCATACCTATGGTTGATTCTTCCGCTGCAAGATATAAAAGGAAATCTCTACCATAGTCTGGTGGACTCAAAAGTGGGGCAGAGATTAATACCTGCTTCAAGGCATTAAAAGATCGTTGCGCAAAGTCATCCCATAAAAATGGAACTCCTTTCTTTAGCAAACACATAAATCCTTTAGTTATCTCAGCATAGTTTGCTATAAATCGTCTCAAGAAATTTGCCTTTCCTTGGAGACTTTGAAGTTGTCGGATGGAAGACGGGGGAGGCAACTGAATTATTGCCTCAACCTTGAAGGGATCAACTCAAATCCCTTCAGTTGATACAATGAACCCTAACAACCAACCAGATGTAACCACAAAAATGCACTTATTCAAATCCAACCGAATCTTGTAAAATCGACATCTCTCAAAAACTAATCGAAGGTGACTGGTATGATCGATTCTCTTTCGAGAATGAGCAGCTAAATCATCTAAGTATGCTTCGATGACATGCTTGATGTCATGGAAAGCGTAAGACATGGCCCGTTGAAATGTAGCTCCAGCATTTTTAAGACCAAAAGGCATCTTTTTGTATGCAAAGGTACCCCAGGGACAAATTAAAGTTGTCTTATGCTGGTCTTCTGGACGGATAGATATTTGATTAACTAGAGAATCCATCCATGAACAAGAAAATCTCATTCCCCGCACATTTATCAACTATTTGATCGATAAACGGTGTGGGTTAATTGCCTTTTGGACAAGCTTTGTTCAAATCCCTAAAGTCAATGCACACTCGGATCATTCCTTTTTTTTATCAACTGGGACTGGATTAGAAACTCACTCCATTAGAGGAATGGGGTATATGAAACCCACCTTGAGCAAATTTTCTATTTTAGCTTTAATCACTGCTGCTTTCCTAGGATTGACCGGCTGAAGCTTCTGACGAATCGGCTTGGCTACGTGAGCTTGGAGTGACCCTCTGTCAAGTCTATACCTTGAACACCGAAAGGTTCCGCCAAGGTTCCCAAAAGTCTGAAAAGAATGACTTGGATTTTGAAAGGCACCAGGTTGCCCGAAGTAGCTGGTAGAACCTACTGGACCAAAAGGTGACTCTTGTGGTCCAGCAAAATTTGGAGTTTGACCAACTCCAGCCGAAAATCCTCTGTAACCAGTAAAGTTTCCCCCTAATGAAGTATTGTAAGGAGCTAACAGCCCTTGGTAAGGGTTCCAAGCGTTAGCTAAGGGTGGAAAATTTTGAAATGAATTAACCGAGGAATACGACACATTCCCTTGTTGGCCAGAACACTGATTCCCAGCTCCTATCCCACTAACTATAGGGTTTTTCCAACTTTGAAAGGGATTACTGCCTTGACTTGTAAAAGAAAAAGGCATAGACCGTACTTTTGGATTGGAATGTGGTATATGACCACTTCCAAATGGGAAACCCTGAAAAGAAGCCAATCCACTCATCATGGACATGGAGGTGGTTGATGGTACATTCAATGGAACTGAAGCAATACCTTGAGAGGGCATTCCAAAAGAGAAAAATCCAAAACTGGATGCATTAGCTTGAGAAATTCCACTCGTCGACAAAATGGAAGTAGACCCAAATAAGGATGTGCTGGGAGTGTTAGAAGGGATGGAAATAGTTCCTCTCCCTTTCACAGATATGGGAGTCTGCATGCTCGCAACACTCGTGGTGGATGCCATGCTTCCAACAGTGGTCATCGAAGGGATAGATGTGTGTGGACCTGGGCTCGAAGGCCTGTGAGTCGGAGTTCCAACGTATAACAATGCGTCTGGATGATCAGGAGGGAGAGGAGAATTTGGAGCCACAGATGACTCTAAAAGCTCTTCTACTTCAATACTATCTTCCGACTGGAAGAGTACTCGAGAAAGAACTGGTGTGTTCCTCTCTAACTCTATAGTAGTACCAGGTCTATCTTGTAAACCAATGCCCCCAAGTGGAGGATCAATATCCGATGCACTGCTGCCACTGGTTGAAAACCATTGGCAGAATCGCTCCTACGCCTTCTAGGAGAAGGCTCTGGACTTGCAGGTGAAAGCCCACGAAGTCTATGGGACTATCGAGATGGTTGGTCAACCACACTGAATTATTTTTATAAGATCTACTTAAAGACTCAAGAAAATGGAAAGCTAGGTTGACTAGGAGCACAAAACACACACTAAAAATGTCCCTAAAGAGATCAACAATCAAACAACTTCCAAGTATTTCCGCTCCAGGTGATTAGGAACGGACACCAAAATACAAGAAATTTAATAATAGGGGCCTTTCGAAAATAGACTCGGGTAACTACACCCCAAGTCTACTAGCGAAGGTATCAGAGGTAGTTACGCTGACCTCCAGACAACAGCCTTTTCCGGTGCAAGCCCCCAAGCTTCGCAAGGGTGCCCTACAGAAGTACTGCTAAACATGATGCAACATCAACCTCAGGTGCCACAAGATTCCCCTCCGCAACCACCTGCGTAGATCCCTAGGATAGGCAACTAAAGACACAAACTCGTATCAAAAGCCAGGCAGAACAGTGGTGAGGTTAGATCCGACAAGTAAGAGAGGGGGTATCTCTCGTCCTTATCTTCACAAACCCTCGTGCTTAAGTCATAGTCACAGAGCTTTCCCAGTCTCCTTAACGGTATTGGATTTCACTCTTTAATCAGACTTCTATGTTTTACAATTTAGAGTGGCGTTGGAGAGTTTATTCTCCTCTCACCTAATCCAAGGCCCTAAATAAACCTAAAACTTGTTGGTGTATTCTGATGACAATACAAAAAGTTCTAGTTTCTTTTATTAAGCGCTTGATTTTAAGTGGTTGTTCTTTTAAGTCAAAGGGACAATATGGAAATGAAACTGATGGTGTTTATATGACACAAAAGAAATTAATGAAAAAATAACTTATATGAAATGCACTTGTTCGTTCCTCGATGAAAAGAAATTTCTACTTGGGTTCTAAGAAACTTCTATAAAGCAACAACTTTTTCCTTTTCTTTTCTTATAATAGACTTCACACTCACAAAAACTAAAAAGACAATTGATGCTTTAATAATTCAAAACTACCCTAATGCAAGGTGTACATGATAATGCAAGATTCTAGATTACTTTGAAAAGAAATGAAAGCAATTGTTAAAATTTTTTAATAAGCCAACTTTAATTGTTTGAAAAGAATGCAAGTTTCAAATACAAATTTTCCTCCAAATAAGCAAGGAAAATCTTGAAAAACCACAATTCACTTTCACAAAACCAAAGAAACCAACATCAAACTCGGCAAAAGAAAGAAACAACAATGTTTTTTAAGAACTTTTCTTTTTCAAAAAACAACGAAAACAACTTTTCAAAAGCACTCAAATTGCCACCAAAGACTCAAAGACCGGAAGCAAAGCACAAGGAAACTTTTTAAGTTACCAATGCAACACGAATGAAAAGTTGAACAAAAAAGGGTTTCAACTTGCACTAAACGATCCAAAAGCAGCAAAAGAGCTTTGAGAAACTGACCAAGAAGTCAGGAAAGAAACACTTTCAAATTCATCAAAAAGAAACTTTCGAAAAGCAGGAAAATGTGTAAGGCCACGAAATTACGGAAAGTAAAGCGAGTAGACCAATAATCAATCTTGACATAAATATTGAAAGCAATCTTCTATTCCGGAAGACCAGAACAATCAAGAACCTCTATAAGGAGTCTTGTGTGTTCAAACACAAATCATAAAACTCACTCAAAAGAAAACCTAGGCCAAAACTTTTCAAAGAAGAAGAGAATTCAAAACAATAAGCTCACTGAATAATTAAATTCTAAAGATAGAAACTGACCACTTAGAAACCAAACAGACCAAGAAACAAATCTTTCTGGGCAAAAAGATTGGAAAAAAAACATGTAAAATTTGGTATACATGACTGTGTTCTAGCACAGGTGCATGTACACATGCTTCTGATAAAAGAAACTCACGTACACACGGTTTCACTTAACAGAAACAAGCATGTGTATGCTACTGTAAACAAACAAAGATGTGTATACTAAGTTTTGCAAGAAAAGTAAAAAACAAGGCCTGATCAAAAAGATCAGACTTGAGGTCTGAGTTCCTACAGGAGCAGGCAATATTGTTACAGTAAGAAAACCAAGAACTGAGCCCTGATTGACATTGAACAACCCAAACTAGGAATAACAAGATTGTTATCCCCAGCAGAGTCGCCAATTATGTTACGGAAATAAGTACCCTAGGGCTTTGGGTTAGAACCCCAACAGAGCAAGAGTAATCTACAGCAAGAAACATGCATACAACTTAGGCAACATGCTTAAATAAACAAACTATGTAAAGATGAACATACCCGGATGTCCTTCGTTTGGGTAGTTCTAGTAGGGTTCAGACCCTCTACAACTCTTCATGATCTTTGAATCTACAAATCAACCAATCTGAACATACATAGCAGCATATAGAGAAATCATTTTAATGAAATCAACTTTATATCATATAAGTAAGATGATTCGTTATACATCGAAATGACATTCATACATGAGTTACAACAACATCTGATGCATAAACAAGGTCATTCTCAGGAACAAGGCAATGTTTCTTTTTATTGTAGAAAACTATAATAAACACGGAAAGAGTTCACATGAGCCTTCTTCTTCTGGCTCCAAGCGGAACCGTCCTCCAGATCCTTCCAGTCCTAGTCTTCAACAGCCTCCTTCCATAACCAATACCATGATATCTCAAGCAAGTGGGAGAATATCAACACTTAAGGAAACAATGGTTTCCTGAACTTGGGGAAGTGCTTGAAGCACAGGGACACTTCAGACTTGGTGAGGGGATAATCTTAGTATGGTAATTCTATCTCTTCTCTCCTCCTTAAGGCCTTCCCATAGAAGTCTATTTATACTTCTCCCAAGTAGTTTTTTAGTTGGGAAATGGTTGGGCCACAGGCACTAGGAGGCAATAAACAAGTAAAACCCGTGAACTCTGCCCATAGTTAACGAAATTTATTTTTTTTAAGTGTTTTAACACATATACGCGGGTTGGGTATTGACTAACCTGCATGTACACGCTTTTATCACAGGGCAAAGTAGCATACAAGGAGTAAAACACTATTTTTAAAATATTTGGACCAAGTCTCGAAGGAGAGGTTGCCCTGGGCCATAAACCAAGTATCACAAATACCAAGGATGATATTTGGAGCTATAACACTTCTGTAGGCATACCATTCAACTCAAATGGACAATCTCTTACCCAATGGTGAACTCACTTCTTTGTACTTGTAGTCAACTATACCAACCAAGATTCTACATGCACTTCTTTTCTTAAACCACACTTATCCACTAGGTCAGTATTAATATAACTATAGTTAGATCCAATATCAATCAAAATAGAAACAACTTGATCACAAAGCTTATCGTCCATCTCAATGATCGATGCCTCATGATCCACTTTCCTATTGTCCAAAGCTACATAAATATGAGGAATGCTATGACCAACATCACTAACTATATGTGCCTACTGAGCATTATAGATATGGAGTCTACCACCACTATGATACTGTGGAAAATTATTCTTATGATGATCCTTGCCACATATCCAACACTGCAATGGTTCCCTACCACCGCCTCTAGCCTGCTGCTCTCCATGTCCCTTCTTAGCTATGTTGAATAACTTGTATGGAACTCCATTATCTTTCTCACTTGCATATTGAGGTCTTCCTCACTTTGGTGGTGATTTTCCTTTAGCTTTGTCATATTTTTTCAAGTCATGTTTTGGCTCAACTTTTCACTTTAACTACTAATAAAATTGCTTCAACTTTCGGATGGCCTCCTCCAATGATCTAGGCTCATCGAACTCAATCTGGTCTATGTATGTAACTGGAAATCCGTTGATGAATATCTGAACCTTGGCTTGTCCTCTTTGAGGTAAGGCACATATCTCAACAACTTCAAAAATCTGCTAGTATATTCCTCATCTGTCATAGAACCAATCCACAACTCATAAAACTCCTTAGATATATCATCATAGTACCTCTCAAACAAGTACTTCTTCTTGAAGAGCCTTTCAAACACATGAAAAGTCAAATAATCCAAATGTATTTCCTTGACATTCTTCACGTCTTGCCACCAAATATCCACTCTACCTTTGAGACTGAAAAGGGTTATCCTTGCTTTCATGTTTTCTGATTAATCATGCGATCTAAGGAATTTCCTCATGCCAATCAACCAAGCCTCTACATCTTGCGACTTTTTCATCTATCCATTAGAGGTAGGTGGCTTTGCCTTCTTGAACTCATCCAACAATTATTCCCTATCATTCCTCCTGTATGAATGATAATGATGACGATCATGATGTCAATTAGAACCAGAACTAGAGTAGTACCTATGTTTATCATCCCTCCTATCCAGAGTGTCCAACATCCTGCCATCTCTGATAGTGTCATATCTATCTGACCTATGTCTACTATGAGACCTGCTACCATACGCCCCATTGGTTATTTCCTCATGTCCATGGATGATCCAAAGAGGTCCCTGTCACTGCAAATCTGACAAACTCTGAAGTAATATCACATTCACCTCTGTTTGTTCTCTTGTGCCTGCATGATTTTTTCATTGTCTGCTTTGCAACTCCTTATTTCTTCCTTCAGGATTCTCAATGTGTCTTCCAAGTTAGAAGAGTTCCTTGCACCACGCTACCCATTTTATGCATAGGGATATTATATGTAGTCTACCACCTTGCTAGCCATCTGATTCCTTTCCTGTAAGGCATACTATGTCAGCTAAACCAAATCACCATAAATCAACGTACCTTAGCATAACTCAGGGAGGATACCTTTCCTATATACATATATCATAAGTTCATCAACGAATAACTATCATACTAACTAGGGTCCAGTCATCAATGCAAGTCCATATCAATAATGCATGCTATGACCTTATGCATGAAAACAACCATTACTCCATTATACACATTTCCCCATGCAATTATCTAATTGCATAAGAAATTTCTAATCAACTACACATACGCATAACCGCATCTAGCTGAGTATAGTTGATCAATTATTGTAATCAACCTACAATACTGATGCATGTAATCAAATAACAAAGAATTCAACCCAACGTGCAAGGATGTAATCAAGCTACATATAATTGTATAACTAGTCATATACTCATGACGATGCATGCCATGAAATTGACATCAAGTTCCTCATGATAACCTTACTACTACCATGATCAATATTATGCAATGCAACAAGCACATGGAATGCAAGTGTAAGAGCCACACACGCAACTGACATGCATGCATGACCAACACATTCACCCATATATGTAGCACTAGATATGACTCAAAGAGAGCATAACCATTCTTCGATACCAATCTATAACACCCCCTCCTAGGTATAACCAAAGTAGCCATGCCAACAGGGGTAAACATGAGTAGAGATGCCACTACAATCAGATTCAACCTCCTATGTAACCTTAAGGTAGTGAAATCGATGGAACATCACATACAGGCATCCAACATCATGAAAAGAACCCTCAGGAGGCAAGTCAGGCACTCAAAAAACCCGTCCCTAGGTCCCACTACTCTTCTGCAGCTCTTAGGCCATAGTCGCTCTCATGCTATAGGCAAGGTAGTGGCTAGAAACCTAAAGTAAATCTCATAGGCCTACTTGCTAGCAAGTGTGGACCAGAATTACCATTTCTGTGCCAGTGATCCCAGGATTTAAGCCACTTTTCTAGCCAAGAATCCTAACCTCCACCCATAATTTATTGTAACTTCCAGAATTCATTAAAAACATAATAACAATGTTGATCAATCAAAAATCACCCTCAGGACTAGGCTTGAGCATCCCCAACTGGGATTGACATTCTGTCGAACACTTGGCATCAATGCAACCTATAGGTATAGGATACAAGAGAAAGCATAAATGACTGAAAGAACTTATGAAACATAACCAAAAAATGGTCACTTCCTTCTCCATTGAACTACCAAATCATCAATTAGGTCTTGCATCCATCGATTTAACAATTACAAGTAAATATATAAAATAACAATGACATGAACTAGCCATTCAACCATGCTTATAAACAACATAAAACCATATAAATATCAGAGATATGATAACCATTAAATCCACATATAAATCAAAGAAAAATTAAGAGAACTTAGCTTTTATTAATAATAGGAAAATTCGACTAGGTTCGAGACTTCAACGTACCACTCGACCATAGACATGGCTGAAACAAATATCTCTTGCAACCAGTCACCACCATGCCATATTCCAAGCATGAACATGGGATATCATAGAACAACCAATCAAAGAATAACCAAGGGAATCCAAAGGTTAAACCACCTCCACCCTCACAAAACCATGATCACACCAACACCAGTGCTCCAATCACGCCGAATAGAAATTGGAATTCCATCTAGAATCCATCACTATCCCTGAGGAATTTTCCATCTTCTTGTCTCTTAGGATTTACTGCAATCCAAACCTGGATCACTAGGGCCTAAACTGACACTGCTCCCTCAGGCTTTACCATGTATCTTGTCAAAAATGGTCAAGGGATTCTTAGGCCTTTGGGAATGAACCTTGAGACCACCTCCACCTCATATTCTAAAATCCATTTGGCAAACCAAAGCTCAAAAATCAAAATAAACATCCCATCATACCAAGGCATCCAAAAAAAGGCTAGTATAGGCTGAATTCGACTGTCATAACTTGGCAAAACCATGCCACCGACAACAACAGAACCATACACCAACATGCAAAACCATGCATGTACAAATTAGCTAGGAAATCACACATGCAAAAGGTTACCTGCAGGTATTCCTACTGAATTTTCTTGTTCCTTCTTTCCTTTCCTTGATCCTTGCTTGCTTTTCCTTTCCTTTCCTTGCTTCAAACTAGAGTTCTCCAAGAAAATTGTAAGTGACAAAGAGAGTGAGTGAGAGAGAGAGAATAATGAGAGAGCTGCAAGCTTGAACTGATAAAAGTCATGAACTGATCCTCGGAAGCCTTTTTATTCATGAGGTCTCTATTTTCTTGATTTTCCATTATTTTCCTTCATTTTCCTCCTCACATGCAACCTATGACCATTCACCTTACTTTTCTCCTAATTTCCTTTATTTTCATAAATAAATGTGCCAAAACGCCTTTTTCATTTTAACGCCTTTGCCTTAGGCTTTGCCAATTTTCCTTAGGCAAAACACACATTCAATGATACTTGCTAGGATATATTTGCCCAACATTCAACTTCAAAAAAGTATCCCTTATCCATGGTCTTATTTTGCCTTTATTAACTGTTATTACATGAAATTTTCCACCAGGGATGTTGCAAAGAATATGAACTTACATGCTCAAATATCATAGTTAAAGTGCTAGTTTAGTTTAAAATATGGCAGCTTCAATGGTTTTTCTTTTGGAAAGAATGTATCTTGCGCAAGAAATTGTAACAACCTCCTCCCACACTTACCCAAGTTCAACATTCCATCGGGGTAAATATGTGACGAGGAGTTACTATGATATGACTCATCCTCCTAGGTACAATTAAGGAAGTGGAATTGACAGACATAAACATTACTAACTTTCGTCGAGAGATACAAGACCGCGAGGATCCAAAGAACCACTCCAAGTGCCCAAACCTTGAGCCAAATTGACTTTTCTAGTGATCCAGACTCCCAGTCGCTTGCATAAAAAGGATAGCTAGTGACTGTAATTGTCTAGTCACATGGATGACCCTAATTCCCAGTGACTATAGTCTAAACTACCCAGTTATGTGCAAGCGACCTTGAGATCTGGGCCACTTTTCAGGGCTAGGATCCATACCTCTGCCCAAAACTTGATAAAAATTTCCAGAATGATAAATAGAATTAAGACAAAGCCATTAATATACAACTTGATCAAGGACTTGAGCTAACCAGGCCTAATGTTGACAAACATTCTGACAAACACATAGTGAACATGTAATCTATAGGTCATCATTACATATTGGAACATAGAGGTCTGAAACTTATCTGGGAATCATCAATAAGGTCTAATTTCCTTTCATGATAGCTTCAATAACATCTACTAGGTCTTGCATTCAATAACCATTCATTTACCAATCTAAACATGATAATATCCATAACTTGAACCTATCATAAAAGCATGCTTACAACCAACATATAACCAAAATAATAATCTGATAGAACAAACATGAAAGGCACATCATAACAAGTACATTTAATCATAAAATAAAATAGGAAAATATCTCTTATTAACATATGCAAATCCAACCAAGTCAGGTACTTCCGCGTCCTAGCTGACCATATATTTAGATGAACCATATATTTGTTTCATCCACTCACCCCCATGCCATATTCCAAGGATGAATATGGGACTCACAAGAAAAAAACAAGGGCTTGCTCAGGCTTTCCGACAATCTTACCAAAACTTTTCAAGGGACTCTTAGGCCAGAAACTCTCACCTATACAACTAGGCTTTGCCGCAATCCTGCCAAAACTGGTCAAGGGATTACTAGGCCTTAAACAAGCTTAGATGCCTTTGGATTTCTTCACCAATACCTCAAGGAATTTTCTCATCCCTACCCTCAAGCTTTACCACAATCCCGTTATTACTGGTCAAGGGATTCCTAGGCCCTTAGGAATTTTCGCTAGACCACCTCACCCAATTCTACAACTATCCAACAATCCAAAGCTCAAACAAGTGAAAGAAGCCCATCACACCATGACTATCTGGAAATGGAAAGGCAAAGTTGAAACCACTATCACACCTAGAAAAACCCATGCCAATGAAAACAACAGAACCAAACACACAAATGCACGTACCATGCACACCAAAACTAACAAGGAAACCATACATACAACTTGATACCTACAAATAAATCTCATTGTAGTCACTTGATCCAACTCTTCCTTGTTTGATATTTTATTTTATTTTCTTTCTTGTCCTTCCTTTGCCTTCCTTTATCCAATGCTAGAGTGCTCCAAGAATGCTCTAAGTTTACAAGAGTAAGAGAGAGTAGAGAGAATAGAGAGAGCTCCAAGACTAAACTGACAAAACGTTAACCAACTAAAAGTTGTGAATTGATCCTTAGAAGCCTTTTTATGATTGAGGCTTCTATTTTATTCCATTTCCTCTAGTTTCCTTAGATTTTTTCCTCACATGCAACCTATGTCTCTTTTCCTTTTCCATTGCATTTTCCAATTTCCCGTAGCCATAATAAAACAATTGAACACCCACTAGGATGTTTTTCCAAACATTCAACTTGGAAGTCATGTCCCATGACCTTGGTATTATTTTTTCTTTATTAACTTTATTACATTGATTTTTAACTGGGGCTATTACAAAACCCTCCCCCTTGTGGGGGACATTATCTTTGGTTTTGAATGAAACTTATAAACCAACAAACACATGTTGCCTATGGAGCTTTATAATATAGATTGATACACATTTACATCATATCAATATGTTTAAACATAAACAACATATCATGAACACCATACTACTTCTTGGAGCTTTATAACACAACTCGATGTGGCATTTAAAACATACATATGCATATATAGAGATAACCAAAACATAACATCAAAACATATATCAAAACACATTAGCTCAAACTGTGAATAGAGAAGGATACATAACCCACATTTGATCAACCATCTCACATGTAGCTTCATTGGGCCCAAACTGCTTCCATTGCATTTTAACTGACTCGATTGCTCGATTCCAAAGCAGAAGCATGTTTCATTGTAAAATGCACTGAGGTTTTGGTGGGAATTATCCTTCTGGTTCCACTTGCAATACATACCAATCAATCAAATGATAAAATTATTTCACATACATCTTAAGCAATGTCACATGGAAAACATCATGGAATTTCACTATCAGAGGAAGTGCAATTCAGTAGGCTATTCGTCCAATCCTCTCAAGAATCTTGAAAGGCCCACAATACTGAGCTGCCAACTTGGCACATGATCCAATCCTCAAGGAGCTCTTCTTGGGCTTGATGTGCAAGTACACCTGTTCCCAAACCTAAAACTCCTTAAACACCCTATTCACTGGATCACTCCAACTGATGGGATTATTACAACTCTTCCCATAAATTTCCTTAAACAGACTCATCTTCAGTGACTCCTAATACCCATTATTGTAAGAAAATTAAACTGGTGGTAGACACTCTTCCCACTTCCACTGCTAATGCATAAAATACGTTCTCAACATGTCCTATAGAATCTTGTTGACCCTCTTTGTCTTTCCATCTGCCTGCAGATTATAAACTGTATTGCAAGAAAATTTCTTACCCAAACCTACAAACAACTCCTTCCAAAATTTAGAAGTGAACTTGGCATCTTTGTCGGAAACACTCTTCTTCAGAACACCATGAAAACTCAGTATATCTTCGATGAAAACCTATGCTACCTCACTAACTAAATTCATAGACTTCACTAGAATGAAGTGCGCTACATTTTCCAACCTTTCAACCATGACCATGATAAAGTCAAGATGTCTAGATGTATTTGACAAACTTGTGATGAAATCCATGGGAATGACCTCTCATTTCCACTCTGGAATCACAATCGGATGCAATAAAACACATGGATGCTTACACTCTTCTTTTACCTATTGATAATCCAAACATCTAGCCACAAACTCAGCCACTTCCTTCTTTATATTCGACCAATAGTAGAACTTCTTCAATGCTATCAATGTCTTATGATATCCCGGCTGACCTGAATATGGATTGACATGAAATTCCGCAATATAATCCTCTTGAGTTCGTTGTTATTAGCTACATAGATCCTATCCCTAAATTCGACCAAAATATCTGTCATGAGATGATCTTCCACATTTTGTTCACTTGTACCATATTGTTGTATCCTGTGCTTAAGTTGTTAGTAATTTCCAACCTGTTGTCCCACTTGCAAGATCCGATCCTATAAATTTGTCCCATAAGAACTCATAGTTGCAATGTGATTTAACTTCACCCTTATTCTAAGATCATCTACAACCATGTTTTCTTTACCCTTATTATAATTGATCTCGAAGTCAAACTTAAGGATTCTAGCCAACCATCTAGCTTATCTAGAATAAAAATTTCATTGTTCAAACAAATATCTCAGCCCGCTATGATCACTCATCAACACAAAACTCCTGCCAAGAAGATAGTTCCTCCACATCTTAAATGCATGAATAATTGTTGCCAACTCAAGATCATGTGTCACATAATTTTTCTCGTTCTCATTCAGTTTCCTTGATTCGTACCACCTGTCCCTCCTACATCAAGAATCCAAAAATTCCTCTCTTGGAAGCACCTGTACACACCAAAAACTCCTTATGCTGGTATGCATATTTAGAACTAGAGAATTTGTAAGCAACTGCTTCAACTGCTCAAAACTTGTTGCACATTTCTCTATCCATTCAAAATTCTTCCCCTTTCTCTGCAATAATGTAATATGATAGGAAATCCATGAGAACTTATTGATGAATCTCCTATAATAACCTGCTAACCCCATGCATGATCTAACCTCATTCATATTTCTAGGAGTTTCCCATAACATAATAGTTCTTATCTTTTCTGGATCGACTGCAATACCTTCCATAGAAGCAAACTTTCCCAACTAACATACCTCTGTCGGAAATAAACTACATTTACTAAGCTTGAAATATAATTGATTCTCTCTTAGCTATCTCAATACTGTTTCTACATTTTTAGCATGATGTTCCTCATTCTTAGAATATATCAATATAACATCAATGAATATGTTGTAGCATCTACAAACATCCTCCAAATTTTTGCGTATGCTTTGACTATGGAGACTTCCTTTTTTGGGTGTGGAGCCTAATTATCTCCTATATTCAAAGTTATCGCCACATTGGACCCTAGTTCGTAATGGGGTGGCAACGCCACCTGTAAAATATTCACTGCAGGGGGGGTCCAAGGGGGGGCGGCTGCGACCTTTGGGAGCCACCCCCTAGCGGGGGGATCGGGGGCAGCGCCCCTGAAGCTAGGAATATATGTAAAATTTCCTTGTAAAATGTTGTAATTTTGTAGTCAAACTGGGTCATTCATTAGGTGAAGATCTGACGGTAGAAGTTATGTTTAATTTAGGGTTTTTTGCCCTAGAAGGCAACCCATCGCTATATATGAGGGAATTGTATTACATCTATGGATATTTGTATTCTGAGTGAGGAAGAGAGAGGAGATTGAGAGCGAAGAGGGAGTTATAACGGATCTGCTATAAGTTGTATCTCTTCAGTTTTCTGGATAATATAAAAATAGGGACTGGCTGTTTCTCCGTGGACGTAGCCCAAACTGGGTGAACCACATATATTTGTGTCTCTCTTGTTTTATGCATTTTTTATGTTTATATTTTTGTAATATATAATTTTCTAACAACTAGTATCAAAGTCGAAGGTCTATTTCGCTGATAAACTTGCAAGAGAGAAGGGTTCCTAGTTCGAGTTGGAGCAATGGCGGAAGATGGTAGGTTTAGGGTTGAAAAATTCAACAGCCAAAACTACCAGCTGTGGAAGATGCATATGGAAGATTATCTGTATCAGAGAGATCTCTACCAACCATTGAGCAGAAAGACAAAGAAGCTGACGAGTATGACAGACATAGAATGGGATATTCTCGACAGAAAGGCACTTGGAACAATACGGTTGTGTCTAGCGGCGTCGGTAGCGTTTAATATTTCAAAGGAAACGACAACAGAGGGTTTAATTTCGACATTGGCCAAACTATATGAAAAACCCTCGACCTCAAATAAGGTATTTCTTATGAAGCATTTATTTAATATGAAGATGTCAGAAGGTGGATATGTTGCTAATCATTTAAATGAATTTAATACAGTTACAAGTCAGTTAAGTTCTATAGGGGTAAATTTTGATGATGAAGTTAGGGCTCTTTTATTTCTATTCTCATTGCTAGAAAGTTGGAATGGTTTAGTTATGGCCATTAGTAACTCTGTCTATGGATCTAGTACTTTAAAGTTTGATGATGTTGTCGGTGCAATCCTTAGCGAGGAAATGCGACGGAAAAGCTTCGGTGAGATATTAGGTAATGCTTTGACTGCAGAGACTAGGGGG